>APFE030142730.1:69114-118530 GCA_000404065.3 Pinus taeda | reverse complement strand
ATGAATGCATTAATTTTTTTTTAAATTAATTTTTTTTTTTCTGAGAAAAAAACAACTACCTCGTAAATTTTTTCATGGGAACGTGTTATGTTAAAAACATTAGTTAGGCTGAACATTTAATGTCTAACAACGAATCAGAAAAATGGCTAAGAGGCCAACAAGTGAGCAGAACACGTAGGCCTGCCAAGAAACCCCAAAGGGCGCACCAGCAAAAAAAAAACAGAAACCCCATCAACAAAAACTAACGGGATTTCAAACAAAAAATTGGGCAAGGTCGCCTGGATAACTCCAAAAAAACCCCATAGATTCATGGCATGCCAATCAATGTTGAAGACCAAAATATGATGATAGCCTTTAAATTTTCATCTTTAAATTTCCAAAGAAGGTGTAACCTTTTACATAATGATCAAGCAATGAAATACATGGGGCTTTTACATAACCAAATGAAATCATTAAGATCAGGAAGGTCCTAATCTCCTTGGTACTAGTGGTAATGCTTCTGAGGACAAGGGCACTTCTTTGACAATAGCTCATATACAAAGGTTTCGAAGCTTCTATATTTTAAATGGCTAAACAAGATAACTTCTATATCTTAAATGGCTAAGCAAGATTTGTTAGACCTGTGGATTTTAATATATGGAACCATTTATACTTATGTTACCTAACTAATTGGCTCTCTTATACACCAATGTTCTTGGATCATATGCCCATTTTGTATGGAATGTCTACTAAGTGGTTCGAGTTAATGGGGCATTGATTTGAGTGTTCAATATATTCTTATTCTTTATCAAAGTATTTTTTTTTGCTCTATTTGCTTTCTTCAATTTATGCCTTACGGCGTTTTCTTTGCAACATCTGGTGCAAATGCTAGTTTAGGTATAATACACAAATTTATTACAATAAACAATTCTTAGGGTATATAGTGATATATACAGCGACAAAAAAATCCATGTCCTCTTCTTCTACATTTAAGCTGAAAGATGCATACCCCTATCTTTTAGGGTTGGTACTTTCAGTATTTTGGTCCACAGAGACTAGCCCTACTGGAATTTCTGTCGTGATCTAGCATAGGGAAATATCCATTTCTTTGTCCAGTCCACTCAAGCTCTAGACATTGCCTTCAATAAACTGAAGTGATTATCCACAATCAATCTTTCATAGTACAAATGACAATCATTCAAAGGATCATCAATGTTATTATAAATATTACAAGTTTATTTAGGTATAATGCACACCTTTTATACAATAAACATTTCTTTAGGCATATAAATACACATACAATGATAGATAAATCCATCCCCTGTTGTACGATATATAAGTTGAAAGAAGCATCACCCCTATCTTCTGCGGTCTCTACTTCCATTCTTTTGGTCCAGAAACTACCCTTATTGGAAAATATCGATTATTTCCAACTATTTGCTTCCATTATACCAATAATTGGAAATTTGTCCATTGTACTTACAGCCACGTATTTACAATACTAAATAAGGTCATCCTCCTTTCCACAACAAAGAATAACGATTCCAAGATGCATTATTACCCTTGTTTTGTAAGTTGAAACCACCCATGTTTTTGGTTTGCATAAACAGCCCCCACCGAAGCTTCTCTCATGACCTTCTGCAGGCAAATCGATGTTTCCTTCACATCACTTCCTTCTGCTATACCAATCGTTGAAACTTCTATATGCTTTTCATCAATCGAACCAGAATGAGGAGTATGAACATTCAAGGTAGCATGTGCTTCTGCCCTTGAATTACCAAATTTCTCATCGCCCTCTGATATAGTAGCCACAAAATCATGGCTACCAGTTTCATGATAATCATCAGTATTTTCTGATAGGATTTCCCAGTTTTCCGTGGTTGGTATAGAGAGGAAGTCCTTCTTATGCTGCTCCAGCTCAACCTTAGTTGGCAGAATAACATAGTCATCAACAGGATCATAGAAAGGATCTGGGTCTCCAGCATTCAGCCAATGTTTAAGTATACGAAAAACACGCTCATCACAGAGCAATCCCCGGTGATCTCCAGGCACACCTATCCTTTCCTCTGCCTCAAGCCCATCTGCCTGAAAGAAGTAAAACCAACTGCTTATGTCGCACAATTCATTGTAACAGTACAAAATTCATATAATAAATGATCCTCCACGAATTATTCTCACTTAACCAGTTTCTGAATCATAAAGCATAAAATCATCACATAATACATGGAATTTAATAATGCCAACATTTTTGGAAAAGTAGACAAGGATAAATATGTTTTTGTAATGGCGTTACGATTTCATGCTAATATGTTATGGAAGTCATTACAAATATGGTTGGGCTAATAGAAGCCGTATACGACAGATCAGTTCAAAGCTGGAACATATGGCAGTGTGCTAACTGCTATGATTATATGGCATTAACAATAAGGAGAATCTCCATGGGAAGTTTGGTCGCCCACGTCGCATGTCTCTAAATACAGGATTTCTCACTGCATAAACAATACTGGATTTGATCATCAAACATTCTCAATGCTCGAGTAGGCTGTGGCTATATATCTACTCTTGCTTCAGGTATGACTTTAAGACCATTTTAGCTGGTCAGACTCGACTCAAACATATGCAGAAGCAATGTTTAACAAATAACCTGCTGCATGAAATACATGCTTGCCAAAATCTATAATGTTAACCTATCAGAAAATAACAGATTACTAGGACTGAAAACAAATCCGAAACTGAAAAAGAAAAAAGAAGCTGGGTTAAAGTGAAGAAGTGCAACTTTTAGTATATAGTATACAACAACACCTCCCAAGGACAAAAAGAAAGTTTTCTAGAAGATTCACAGATAGAATGGACTTTATATGGAAATCTTCAAACTGACACTAACCTGGATCCTTGATACTCTCATCTTGATTCAAGAAAAGAAAGAGAAAAGGATTTTCTAAAGAAAGCCATGGAAATGCTAGTCAAACAAAATGGATACTAAACCGGACATTTTGCATTGCAAATGATATAGAAAAGCAAAACATTTACTGAACAGAACAGCCTGCTGTCACTAGTACTCACCATAGCCGATTCCAAGGGGACAGTTCCATCACCTTCCACAAAAGTGTATAAAGCCTGGAATTAAAAGAAAGAAATGTTAGCAGGATGCTTTCTCTGATCATGAGACTCAAGCACTTCATATGAATGTCATTCATGCAGAGAAACAAAAATATACAAAAGACAGTACAAGACAGAATCAGAAATTTCATAGTTTAAAGGAAATGTCTTTATATTGCAATTTAAAAGAACACAGATTTCTTAATATATAGTGTATCAAGCCATGATGACTCACCATATTTTGCAAGCCTGTGACATAGATATTGGTATCCACTATTTTTAGTAGAACTATTAGGGAAAGAAGCTAGGATTTCTGACATTCTGATAAAAACACTGAGCTTGACATGTGAAGGGTGCCAATGGCATCAGAGTCAGAGGAGGGGAAAAGTGAAGAGGTACCCCTTAATCCATTTACCCATAGAAGCCACAGTGCCCTCCGGCTCATCAGGTTGCAAGCCCAAATTGATCTCAAAGCATCCAAAAGGAGTACTGGAAAAAGTGGGAGAAACTCCAAGGCTGGAGATCACCTCACCCTGGTTGGAAGGCAATATCCAATATACAAAAGACCACGCAGTAATCTGTTTTTTGGGGTGGTGGCCCTATGAGCAAACCCTCCAGTGGTGGGCACAGTGAAATGGTAAGTCAAGGGATTTGTAGATCTCAAGCTATATGCCAAAAGGACTTTTTCATATTATTTTTCTCGTGCACAGATGGCAAAGAACACAAATTTGCAGCAGGAACATACTTTATTAACCCAAGTAGCCTGCATATGAGGTAGTGGACAGAGAGATTCAGCCTCAACAAAGATCTTTGCAGAGCACTGTTGTGTATCCATCTCTATTCCTGCATTCTCAGATTTTGGAGTGGGGAAATCCTAAAGACAGGAAACAAACTGGGTATCTTCACAAAATCTTTGGATATTTCAAAAGCCCGGGCATCAATCCATCTCTACTCCTTAACTAACACACTAGGTATCTTCACAAAATCCTCCAATATCTCAAAGAAGATATTTCAAAATCCCAAAAGTATGAATCCCATCTCTACTCCTTACCTCTTGAATTTTAGGATGAAGAAATCGAAGAAAACACAAGAAATGCACTTTGGTAGCCCACAAAATCCTCTGATATTTCAAAGAAGTTATTTCAATAGCCCAATTATAGATCCATCTCTACTTACCTCTTGATTTTAGAATGAAGGAATCCTAGAAGACATAGGAAACAAACTATCGTTACAAATTCCCTGGATATAACCAAGGCCAAGAACTATACATCATTATGTATGAGTCTCATACATTAGAAAGAAATAATAATGTAGGAGAAACTATTATGTCTATTATTATGCTCAACCATCAAGAATAACAGCAATAACATAACAGTCAGAATAGAATGCACCAATACATATTGTGAAAATGGAGTACAGACCAGAAAACCCACTCTGAAACAATACGTCTCCAGTTTCCACCATTACAATAAAACAGGACATGCCCTGTCCCATGTCACAGCCATGTCTTTGATACAGTATTATTGGAACCAGACCAGAAACAACTGGTCCAACCAGTTTCAATGCCATACTGCTCCAGTCAGTGTTTTGAACAGTTAAGACTGGTGCCATACTGGGACCGGCCGGTTCGGTATGGAACCAGCCTTAAAGCATCAAACCGGCTGGTCTGTTATGATGCCATAGAACATGACTAAAAATCACCAAATCTTAAATATTTCAAATAAAAGAACAAAAAATTTCCATTAATTGTTTCGGGATGTTTGAAAGTGGTTCCAACCTCATTGGACTTTATATGGAGAAAGTAAAATTTTAGATCCCATTCAAAATTCAGTGGACTCAACAGTTTTCAACATTTCAGGATTGATAGGATTGCAAGGTTTCCACTAGATTCTATTATGTATAAGGGTATGGAACTGGCATTTATTCGAAAGCACTAAGCCCTCTAGATGGTGGTTGCATTGATTGTTGAACTCCTCTATCCTGACCCTAATGTCTCCATAGCTTGAGTCAAGGATACAATTTCACAAGGTTCTTGGCAAAAGAGTTCAAGAATTAATGCAACCAAGGCCAGACACTAGTAGCATACACTCAGATTGTAGAGTCTAAAGTCTAGAGTCTAGACTATGTCAATATAGTTACTAATTAGTATGCTTATTGTTGGACTACAGTAGAGCCTCTTTGTTAATGCATTTTGGTTCAAGAATGTATTGCATTCGGTGCTATTTTGGTTATATGCACTCTTGCTATATAAATGAGAAACTTAAACATATTTTTTTATAAATGGTTTGGATTCATATGGATGCACATGAATATATGTTTTATTTTTCAAAATTTGAATATTTTATATACTTTTTGGTTGACCAGATTTTCGGTCTGCCTTTTTTGTGGTTTTGTTCCAGTTCACAGTTTTGGGGTCAACCAATTCGACGACTGATCCAGTTCTACTAACACTGCTTTTATCAACCTAAGTCTAACTATCAATAACAACTTACAATTAACCACAATTTCTCTTGTTCATCTAATGACGTTGTATACAATTTGGACATACCCTAAATGCTAATTTTTATTAGTAAAAGCCCATTAATGAGTCAGTTTTACAAACTGATCATTGGGCTCAAAACCCACAACATCTACAGGGTTGTCTTTGACCAAACATGGAGCAAAACCCCCTAGGTCCTAATGGTTTCCTTCGAAACTTCTTCGAAGGGTGGAAATACCATAGGAGAGGTCTGCGGAAAACAATGGAATAATCCAAACAGGCAGAAAGTCTCGCAGGCCTTAAATTCCACTTAACTTTGATTCTGAAACAATCTGAAGCACTAGCAGCTGACAATTGGCCAATAGCCCTCTGGAATACTATCTTTAGTTAATTCCTAAGGCTATGGCAACTGGATTTAAGGGAATTGTTACCCATCTTTCATTAGGGTAATCCGAATTTTTTTACCATGCCATTTGTAAGTGTTAAAATATCTATTCCAGCAATCGAAGTAAATTAATTTCCTATGATTTCTTTACTGAAAAATTCATTTAGGATGCATTCTTAAACTCATAGAATAAAATACACTTGCCAGAAATTTAACTGAAAATAAAAATTCAGCAGAAGCTACAGGAAACCAATCACAGGGATTTTTACTCTTCAAATATTAGGTTTTCATTAAAATTACTCCAAGTTTACAAGGGCTCCCAAACTGGGAAAATATCCCACTGAGAGAACAAGAAAAAATTACAGCAAAACCTGGCTATTCTAGTGCACCATACAACCTCTACGGCTCTGCCAAAACCTGCTGTAAAAACCCTCCCACTGTTGCTGAAATCTATCCTAGAAATTTTTACAATCAACCTTCTCTTTTGTTGGGTTGTACAACCTCCTGAAGTTACCTCTGCATCTATTGTGTATGGCCCCTTCAATTTCTAAGAGCTAGGTTAATCTGCTTTTGTTGTTCACACTGTATTTTGTTTTCTCCTTTAGACTTCACACTGATTGAAAATACTTTATCACTTTTTCACTTATGTTTTTCTAAAACTGTGTATCACACTCTCTATGTCTTTTCCCTCCACCTTGTATTATAATTTACCGAACCCAGCTGAACAAATACACGCTAGATTCCTAACACAAAAATATAGCGGATGCAAAAAATTCAATCTGAATTACATACAAAAACAAATTCCTGCCCAATCAACAGTTCATTAATAAATTAATCACAGAACTTACCTAGGCTCTTGTCCCAGGATAATGGCCCAACTAAGAAAATTCAGTTGACAAAACTGATCATCGGCCTCTCTGCACTCTCTCGGACCCAGCACACGCTCACTGAGGAACCTCTTGCAATCTTGTGCTGCTGTTATGTCTTAGCCTCAACACTTAGGCTCAATTTATAACTTTCTTAAGCTAAGATTGATGGCCAAAATTAACTCAACAAGTTAACTGATGATAGGTGACTTTAGTTTAGTTATCTTTCCTATCTTTAGCTTTTTTTACAAGTCATAAATTTTGCTTGCTTTACACACACATCTCATGAATGACACATGCAACACATCCACATGCGTGCAACTCACTTGCACACTTTGCACATCACATGCAAGCTCCTAAAGAGGAAAATAAAGGTCCTTCTAGTCAAGACACAAGGTGACAAGTACCTTCCGAGCTACAAATATCAACACTCCCTCTTAGCGAGGGAGGTACTTCTAGAAGAACCTCCTTCACCTCGATCTGTCTCCAAGCCCATCTCAGTATTTGTAGCTAATCCCTCTAACCCTGAATCCTGTCTTGCTACTTGACCTAAAACCTGAGCTGAGAACCTGTCACATCCAACCATGCTCTGAGGATCCAGCTCTTGAGTATCTATCAATGTCATATCATACCAACTGAGTCTCTTGAGAGTACCAGAAGAAGCACTCTTCCTCACCACCTACTCCCTCTCAATAACTGACACTGATCTAGTATCCAATATCCCCTCAGATATACCCACAAGTTGTCCCAGTAACCTGTATGACTGCCCTATCTAATGCCAAGCACTACAACTAGATCCAAGGTCGTTCCCTCTGAAGATAGAAGCACCTGCCCCTCTCGGAACAAAACTCTATATCCAACATCCTCCAAGGCTAATACTGAGAGCACATGTACCATCAACCTTGGAACAAACAACATCCTTGTCACCTCCGAAATCCACCTGACTCTAGCTAGAATCTTACACATACAACCCCTTCACGGCATGCATGTACCAGTCCCATTAAACACACTGCAATTTGAGCCCATCTCTGAAGCATTGCGGAACACTGACCTCATCCCTATCATGTGACTAGACGCTCTAATGTCCACTAGCCATGACACACTATCCTCATACACAACAGTACTATTGTTTGAAGTATAGGAAACAAGAGAAAATTCCTTCTCAAATTTCTCTGTGAAGTCATCAATCTCAGTTGATGTCGATGTAGCTACCAATCCTTCTCCTTCCTCTTATTCTTCTTGTATGGACACTGGCTTGCATAGTGACTAGTCCTGTGACACACAAAGCACTTCACTTTGCTCATGTCCTTCACAAAAGCAGATCCCCCACTTCCCTTTACATTACTTTTTCCCTTTACAGCAAGTGCAAAATTCTCCACCATCATGTTGGCTTGCAATTTTGGAACATTACTTATCTCTTGCTGTACAAAATCATCCCACAATCTATCCCAACTAAGCAGTTTCCCATGCGATGATCCCATCAACAAAGTGTTGATTTCGGGTAGCATCGGATGTGCTCTATGCCTCAAATTTTGCAGGGAGGCTTGGGCACATGCATTCCAAAGAACCCAGAAACCGTTTTGGGAAATTCCACCCAAAGACGATTATATTAAAAAAATTAATATTTTTAATGAGGTTCCTAAGTCTAAACTTAGGAAAATTAAAATATTAATGGGTATTAATCTAATTGTGGGTGAATCTTTTAGATAAAGATAGAGATCAAGTCAAATCGATCTGAGCCTTTGATTAGGAGTTAATTTAGGCCGTTAGTTGTCCAACAGGAACATATAAGAAGGGGCTTGAGGGTCATTTGGAAAATACACTGAGAGATCAGGGAAATCGATTTTCTGAAGTGAGAAGGTCTCAGGAGGAAAATCGATTGAGGAGATTTCTTGTAGCAGAGAGGCAGTGAGAATCCAGAAGAAGGAATTTCCAGAGAGTACAAGCAAAGGGAGGACAAAAAGACGTCCAAAGGAAGGCTAACACTGGCCCACGATGTGCTAACGCAGAGGTAGCACAGTCCTTAAGGGGAAGACGAGTTTCCTGCTAAGGGAAGTCGAAATTCAGTTGCCAGAAGCTGGGGTGTGAGTCCAAGAGGCAGAAGTTAGATTTTTTCAGCCAGCAGAGGATCCAAAAGAGGGGCAGCGTAATACCTAGGAAGGGTGTGGCAAAAACTGTCAGGAGTGACGCAGTTATGTGCAAAGGTCATGCAAAGGGTGACACAGAGCCTCTAGTTCAGCAAGATCAGTCACAGATTCTCCAGTGACAGAGTGAGATCATTTCACCAGTCTTTTGTTCGGTATTCTCTCTGTATTGGGTTGCTAGAATTGTACTCAGATTTTCTCCGGCATAATAATAAAAACCCTCAGAGCTGATGCATCGGTTTTCCCGCATTGGATTTTTCCGGAGACTATTGTCCAAAAATAACGGTGTCCTATGTGTTTCTATTTTCCTTGCTCAATTTCTCTGTTTCAAAATCATATTTAATTTGGTGTAGGTTGTTTCAGTAGTTTACTTCAATGTTTCAAGAAGAAATCTGAAATAAGTTTGTAATGTAATTTACAATCTAGGTGAAGTAAATTCAGTTAGTTGTAGTAGGATTCCTGCAATTGTTAGATCTAGGAATTTTCACACAAAGACATCCCATTTCAGAGGAAAGCCACTCAAGGTTGATCTGACCAAATCTTCACTATCAATAGTTTCCCCCACTGCTGCCAATTCATCTCTAATGAGTGATCCTGGTAAGATATGATGCCAATTTGTTAGTTTCAGACATCCTGGTGTTTCTTAGTTTCTCTTTCAACACCATCTTTCTATTTTGGTTTATACTCTAGTACAACTTGGTTAAGGATGCCCACATCTCAAAGGCATACTTCTTCCCCATCACATGAGGTATAATATGGTCTTTAATGGAGTCCAGGAATATTCTCTTGGCCTTCACGTTCTTCTTATTAAACTCAACCAACTAAGTAGGAACTATAGGGATTGGAACAACCTTCTCCACGATGTCCCACAACTCTTGCTCTTCAAACAACAGAACAATCTACTCTTTCCACGAGCTAAAATTCCCTACCCCATCCAACCTATCTTTGTAATGCAACCCTGTAGTTGTCCTTGTCAAATTGATTAACAGTTAATTTTATTATTAATTGGTTGACCCGCTGTCTCACTCATGTTGATTTTTGGTAGCATTGGAAGTGCTCTAGCCATGAAAATTGGTGGAGAGGCTAAGGCACATGAGATCTCCAAGACCCAGAAATCGTTTAGGAAAATTCCACCCAGATGGAGAGATATTAAAATAATTGATTTTTTTAATGGGGTTCCTAAGTATGAACTTAGGCAAATTAAGATATTAGGGACTTCATCTCAGCCATTGAAGACTCAACAAGAAAAGTATAAGAGGAGGCTTGAGGGTCAGTGCGAGATACACCAAGTTGATCAGTCAATTCGATTTTCTGGGGCAGGGTTTGCAGAGAAATCGAACTAGTAATCTGTTGCAGCGAGAGGCAGTACGACAGAAGGCCAAGGATACATAGCAGAGAGGCAGAGAAAGTGTCGAAGAGACATCGCAGAGCCTTGGAAGGCTTACACAAAGGCAGCCAAGACTGACACAGAGGCTGAAGAGGCCAGCGCAGGTGACACAGAGGACCAAGAGTTTGACACAGAGGCAACAGAGGCTGTGCAAAGGCTAGCAGAGCTGACGCTGGGCTGAAAAGGCAGTGCTAAGGAATTTTTGTGTGGTAGACTGGGAGCTGAGAGGCAGACGCAAACCCTAGAGGGTGACACAGTTCCAGAGAGAGAAGCTTGTAGCAGCTTTCGCTGTCCAACTAAAGAATTGTCGAAGTTGTTGTGGGATCAATCATCCAATTGCTCATCAACCGGAATATCGGTCTCCAAGGAGAGGTACTTTTGCCAAGGAAAATCTCTAAAGGGTGAGCCATTTTTGGCACCCTAGATGTATTCAAAAACTGCATAATAATAAAACCCTCATATCTGCTGCACCAGTTTTTTGGCATTGGGTTTTTCCGGGGACGATTGTCCAAAAATAACAGTGTCCCTTTGTTGATTTGGGGTAGCATCAAATGTGCTCTAGCCATGAAAATTGGTGGAGAGACTAAAGCGCATGAGATATTCAAGACCCAGAAATGGTTTGGACAGATTGTATCCAGTTTGGGAGATATTAAAATAATTATATTTTTAATGGAGTTCCTAAGTCTAAACTCAGGAAAAATGAAAAATTAACGGGTATTAATATAAAAATGGGTTAGAAGGTTCCAAAAGTCATGGATCAAGCCAACTCTAATTTTAGCCGTTGATTAGAGATTTAATCTCTTCCGTTGATGGACCAATAGGAAAAATATAAGAGGAGGCTTGAGGATTAGTTGGAGAACACACCAGAGTGATCAATGATTCATTTTGCTAGGGCGGAGTTTCCAAGCAAAGTTGAATCAGTGATCAGCAGTGAGAGGCAGTGAGTACGAGGCGAAGAGGCAGAGACAATACTAAGAGACCAGCGCAGAAGCGGAGAAAGCGAGAGCAGCAGCCAATCCAGGCTGCGCAGAGCCCAGCAGAGACAACACAAAGGCCAGAGGGACTGCATCATCCATGCAGAGGTTGTTGGAGTGATGCAGAGGGTCCCAGAGGTTGCGCAGTGCCTAAGAGGGCTAACAGAGAGGGTCTTGAGGCTGACGCAGAGACTAGAAGGGCCAGCGCTGAGCTTCAGTTGTGTCGGAGAGGGTTTCGCGGGACAGGGCTTCTAAATACCTGTTTCCGGATATAGAAGTATTATTGCCATGTATTTTTCTCTGTTAGGTGAGCTGGTTAGGCACCCAGTTGTACTCAGATAGACTGCATAATAATATAACCCTCTGAATAACTGCACTGGTTTTCCCGCATTGGGTTTTTCCGGGGACATTTGTCCAAAAATAATGGTGTCACTTGTGTGCTTGTTTTCTTTCAGTTGATGATATGTAGATGTTGTGATTGTATTGTGTTTATTTCGGTATTTACATGTATTAAATAACTTGTTCGAATTTAAACAAGTAGAAGAAATAAACCAGCAAAATACAGATTAATTTTCTAATGGCTAGACTTGGAAAATTCAATATGGTATCAGAGCGTGGTTGTAGATCACAGGAAAACTAAAGGCATCAGTTGAGCAGAGCATTTGCAGCAGAATCAGTTGTCCCGAGTGACAGTAGTTGATCCTTGCAGAAGCGACAAAGGAAGGGTTGACGCAGAGGGACTGCGTCATCAGTATGGGCCAGAGAGAGGCAGCGCAGAGGCTGAGGAGGGCAAAAAGAGGCTCACACAGAGGCCAGGAGGGCTGACGCAGTTGGTTGAGGGCACTGCTTTGACGGTGTCGGGATTGCATAGAGCCAAGAGGCTCAATCCTTCAGTTGCTAGGGCGAAGGAAGTTGTGGAGAGTTTGAGGGAGCAAAGCTGGTAGGGTATTGTTGTTAGAACAATACCTGACAGGACAAGACCAAGGTAGAGAGAGTTGTTGCCAAGGCAGATTTCTAGCCAAGGAATCTGGATCAGTGTTGCAGTTGCACAGACGGTCGAAGAGGAGCAACTTGACAGTTGGCAGGAATATTTCCAGGAGGGAAATCGGGACTTAGAGGGAGTTCAGAAGAGAACTTCTAGACGGGAAGTAGAGACACTCAGCTAGAGTCAAACCAAGAACTTCCAGACGAGAAGTAGAGAGACTCAGCAGGAGTCGAACCAAGAACTCTAGGCGAGAAGTAGAGAGACTCGGAGGAGTTGACAAAAGAGAAGCGAGATGGCTGTGAATGGGGTGAGAGATCAAGACAGGCTGGATGGAGCGTCCAACTTTGTGGTCTGGAAGGCTAGGATCTTGTTCATTCTAGACAGACATTGTATCAAGGGCTTCGCCTTGAGAGTGATGGCTATCCTAGTTGACCTGGTAGCTAATGAAAGGTACGAGGAGGCAATGGTGAAGGAAAAGTGTATCATCCTTGATGGGGTCAAGGATCATGTGGTCCCACATATTGCCGAGAAGGAAACGACAAAGGAGATGTGGGACACTTTGAAGACATTGTACCAGCATACTTCCGTGGAGAGGAAGATGCTCCTGGAGAATTAGCTAAGGTCATACCAGATGCAAAAGGGAGAGCAGATCGATGTCTTCCTCAGTCGGTTGAAGGAGATTCATGACCAACTGACTTCCATAGGGGCCACACCGAATCAGGCATCGATGGTAAGGACTGCACTTAAAGCAATCTCCAAGGATTGGGAGACATTTGTCCAGAGCATACTAGGCAAGGAGAGTCTTCCAGATTGGGAAGAACTGTGGGTGACTCTTTGTCAAGACGAGATCAGACGGCTGACCAATACGGGGAGTAGCAGCAAATGGGTCAAGATCAAGAAGGAGGAAGAGGGTGCGGCTCTAGCATCTGTGGGAAAGAAGGAGAAGAGGAAGAAGAAGGACCTCTCCAAGGTCAACTGCTTCCATTTTGGGGAACTAGGTCACTATGCGAACTAGTGTCCAAGGAAGAAGAGTAAGGGAGAGGCTTCTGACTCGAAGGCAGCGCCAGCGAGGGTGGAGAAAGAAGTCGAGGAGGATGACGATTGTGCCATGAGTGTTCATGTGCCACTTGAGAAGAAGTGGGGAGACATCGAGCTATAGTCAAAATGACTATAGGCGATGAGAGGCAGGATCCTTGAGGTACCCAACCTCTTGGATTATACCTTGCTATGGGAGCCCCGAAGAGAGAGTAGCAGGACTGGCGGATGTCGGTAGAAACGGATGTGGATGAAGTGGCAGAGAGTGCTACAGTGCAGGATTCCCCGGTTAGCGCGAGGCTAGCAGGCTGCAACAGTGCGAGGCACGGGAGTGTTGCACCAGTGCAAGATGGCACAAAGAGGTGTGCAACAATGCGAGAGGCACGGGGGTGTTGCACCAGTGCAGGATGGCACAAAGAGGTGTGCAAAAACGCGAGATGCAGGGATTTGTTACAACAACACAGAGGTCAGTAGAGGGAGTACTTGTTAGCGGCAAACAGGGCTTCAACATCGAGAGTGTTCTAGCCTGACAAGGATGTCAGAAGTTGGGTGGATCAGTTACTTCTCAGTAACTGAGTTACAGTGCAGTAGCATGATGCAGCATGATGAGAGGGGGATGCAGTGTAGATGCAGTATTGGGAGGATGGACCAACAGCAACACAGATGCAGAGGGAGTTGTCATACGGATGCAGCAGTGGCAGTGGCAGAGCCATGGGCAACAGTACAAGACGCAACAATGCAGAGGATGTTGGGCGGGGAGGCCTAGCATCAGCATAGGTACCGTGCCAGATAATCAGAGTGATGCTCAGTGAAGAGTATTACTAGAGCACAGTCCTCACTAAGAGGGAGTGTTGATTTGGGGTAGCATTGGATGTGCTCTAGCCATGAAAATTGGTGGAGAGGTTAAAGCACATGAGATCTCCAAGACCTAGAAATGGTTTGGATAGATTGTACCTAGTTTGGGAGAGATTAAAATAATTAATATTTTTAATGGAGTTCCTAAGTCTAAACTTAGGAAAAATAAAATATTAATGGATATTCATATAAAACTAGGTTAGAAGGTTCCAAAAGTCATGGATCAAGCCGTTGATGGACCAATAGGAAAAGTATAAGAGGAGGCTTGAGGGTCAGTTGGAGAACACACCTCCAAGGAAAATTTATGAAGGGTGAGCCATTTCTAGCACCCTAGTTGTATTCAAAACTGCATAATAATAAAACCCTCATATCTGTTGCACAAGCTTTCCCGCATTAGGCTTTTTCGGGGACGATTGTCCAAAAATAATGGTTTCCCTTGTGTTGTCTCAGTTTATTTCAGTTGTTGATCTATATATTTGTGAAGGTTGCTATTTTGTTTAATTCGGTGTTTATATGATTAAATAACTTGTTAATGTAAAGAACAAGTAGGAGACAATAAACTAGAAATGGCAGTACGGATTTCTGATGTGTTAGATTCAGAAATTTTAACAACTCAGGCTTACAACCTATTGTCTAAGTGGACCCCTAGCGCTACAGTCTCCTTCCCAATATGTCAACCTGGTCCCTGCATTCTGCAGCCCTGCCACACTGTCCTCCTCTACAGCTAGCTCTACACAGTAAACTTCTCTTGTGCGGCTAAATTACTATGTGTTTTGTTAGTCTATCAATAGCCTGACCCACGTGAGCTTCAAAAATTTGCGCTTGCTGCTTGTGTAGTTGTAAAACATGCCGTCGTGTTTCTTTGTTATAGCTAGTCACTCGTTGTTGTTAGCTACACCGATGGTTGAGTGGCAATTGTGTTGGTCGATCTTCCTCCCACAACCATCCAAACCTTTGTTGTACTCTGCATCAACGACGACTATGGCAATTGTACCACTTGCACAGGGGCTATGGATCTTGGAGTCTGTGCTCCGTCAACATGTTAATCCGGTCTTGACAATTCATGTTTCGCTACTCAACTCCACAGTTCAATTACTTGGCGGCTATGTCCACTATGCTTTGTACCCATCAGCAGTGTCTCCATCAGCACTCGTGTTTTATGCAACCAATTAACCCTCAGCTCTATTCTTGTCATCAATTAGCGGCAGCGGCTACCTTGATAGTTGCTGCCAGCAGTTGGTGGCTCAGCGATAAACCACTACCAACGTGGGGTCCCTTTACCTTTTTTTATTTTTTATTCTTTATTTTTTTCCTTTTAAAAAAATGGACCCCTTTTCCTTGTTTTCCTTTTTTTTGAACTGTCCTTTTTTTCGACTCAAAAAAAATTGTCCATAAAAAAAAAAGAGAAAATTCCTCTCAACCCCTTAAAAAAAGTTTTCATTCGTATGATCCCAACTAACCTGGCTTCAGCGATCTGATACAAACCCAGAACCTGTAATTCCAAGATCGATTCAGAGTTGGGGCTCTAATACCATGTTAGAATTTACCGAACCCAGCACTTGGTATTTGGCTCCCAACAAAAATTACCTGAAAAAAAATACACGGTCAAGAATTAACACAAAAAATATGGCAGAAGCAAAAAATCTTATCTGAATTTTGGCCAATCAACAATTCTTCATTAATAAATTAATCACATAACTTGGGCTCTTGTCCTAGGATAATGGCCCAACTGAGAAAACACGGATTCTCTCGAACCCAACACACGCTCACTGAGAAGCCTTTGTTAATCTTGTGTTGTTGTTGTGTCTTAGCCTCAACATTTGGCTCAATTTATACCTTTCCTAAAGCTAAGATTGACGACCAAAATAAGCTCGTCAAGTTAACTGGAATATAAGACTTTGCTTTAGTTAACGTTCCTATCTTTAGCTTTCTTTACTTTAACTCAAGTACAAGTCATAAATTTAGCTTACTTTACATGCACATCCCATGCATGTCACATGCAACATATCCGTATGTGTGCAACTCAATTGCACACTCTGCATGTCGCATGCAAGCTCCTAAAGATGCAAATCAAGGTCCTAGTCAAGACACAAGGCTAGAAGTACCTTCTGAACTACAAAACTCAATACTTTCTTATTTTTATAACATTGAGATAATGACCAAGTCTCCATAATCCTAATCTCTCAATGAGATAGATAGTTGAGATTAAATCCCAATCAATAGTGAAGATTACATCTATATCACTAATGTAAATACTTTACATTTTATTACACATTAATCAACTCACTAATAAAAGATGCTTCACTTTAATTAAAGTACAAAATGAAAAGGACCCTTTCAGACAATTTCCACACATCCAACACTAGGCCTATTTAGAAGTTCTTGCCTGGTTCTACAAACATCAGCACTCCCGCTTAGAAAGGAAGGAACTTCTTGAAAAGCCACCTAGGACTGGCTTCCCCTCTAATCTTGGCACAATGTCACACACATCATCCTACACCATGGCATTATGTCAAACCTTCTAGTTTATTGCTTCCCCTTGACTTCTTTGGACTCTGTGATGCATAAAGTCTGAAATTATGACAAATGAAGCACTTGATTTTACTCAAGTCCTTCTCTGGTTGTGAGGCAGACTCCAAACTCTTACGATTACTCTTGCTTGAGCCCCCTTTTCGCTTTTTCGTTTACCCATTTAGGGCCATGTTCTTGTCACCTCTCTTCTTGTTGACTCTAGACTCCCTCCAAGTCTCCTCCTAGATATAGTCATCCCACAATCTCTCGAAGATTCGAAGCTTCTCATGAGCACAAATTCCCTGGACGAATGGTTCCCAGGAACTTGGGAAACCATTCAATGCCATGTTCACTAGTTCAACATCCTCAACCTTCCCCCGAACTATTGTAAGATGATCATGGATCTGAGTGATCTTCATGAGGTAACTGGTAACTACATAGGATCTAGACATATTTGTGGATCTGAGCGTGTTTTTTAGGATCATATTTCTATTAATGTTCTCAATCCAATAGAGGCTTACTAGGGCATCAAACATATCCTTAGTCGTACTCTTCTTGAAAATGTGAGGAATGAAGTGATCCTTCACTGCATCCAAGGTCAACCACTTGGCTTTAGCCTCTTTCCTACTAGCTACCAACTGCTACAAATCTGTCGAAAATGGAACTACATGCTCAATAATATCCCAGAGATCATTTTCCTATGTGATGGAATATAAATCTTCTAAGCCTTGAAGGTCTCACTATATCCCACAAACAAACCCTTCATACTAGAGGGCTCTAACTTGGTCCTTTTCACTATAGGTACATGTATGTATACTAGAAAACCAAAGATGCGAAAATGACTCACCTCTGGTTTCACACCAATCAATGCCTCCTTTGGTGTCTAGTCCCCAAGATCTTGTGAGGACTCTTGTTCTAGATGTAGATCTTTGTGTTACATGCCTCTACCTAAAGAAATTTGGGAAAATCCTCATCATGGATCATGGCCTTAACATATTCTATGATGGACTTGTTACCCCTCATGCCAATAGGGCCACATAAAGATTTTTGCAACATATTTCGCCACCATTGTAAGCCCAAGGTCACAAGTCAAAAGCTTTGTAAAAACCATGTGAGGCCCTATATTAGGTTTCCTATAACTTGTGTTTTCTCTGACCAGGGCTAGTCCCTTTCGGTTCATCTCTAGCTCCTTACATCTTGGATGGGATTGGAGGGCCTTAGATTAGCTTACTTGATGACTCATGGTTCTAGGCGAGCTTGCTTTTGTAGGGGTGATCATTGGTGCATAGGCCAATCCAATCACCCATGTTTTATATGAATGTATAAATCTGTAATGGGAATAAAAAATCTAACCTAAATGCAATTTAATCTAGTATAAAACATGACAAGGATGATACTAGAATGCTCACACAATATGCAATGCAACTATACTATTATGCTATGCTAGTATACAATGCATGACCTAAGTATAGTCATATAACAAATGTAACCAGCATTACCATTAGATCAACATAACATCTCTTGCGCCTGTTAGTTTTTGTAGCATCAGATGGTGTTCTAGTCTCAAACTTTGAGGAGAGGCTAAAACACATGAGATCTCCAGAACCCAAAAATTGTTTCTGGAAATTCCACCTAGAGGAAGCTCAATTAAATTAATTGATTGATAATTAAAAAATGTCTAACTTAGGGAAATCGATTAATTAATGGGAATTAATTGAGAAAGGTAAGGATTCTCTAAAAACTCACATGGATCGACTTAGGAATGATCTAAGCCATCAATAAGGACTTAATTGTGCTCGTTGGTGATCCAACTGGAGATTATAAGAATAGGTCAATGGGGTTGGAAAAGAACACACTTGACAGGATGATTTCCTTGGAAGATCGAACTATCCAACAGGAGCAATTGAGCCGGGAAGAGGAGTTTGAGCCAGAGGGGAAGCAGAGTCAGTGAGGGGTAGAGGAGACTCCAGTTCCAAAGAGGCAGCAACAAGTGACAGAAGTATTCCACAGTGAAGCTGTGCAAGTGTTGCGCAGTAACTTCAGAAGGCAATTCGATTTCGCTGAAGAGGAGGTTGATTCAGCGTCCAGAGGCTGGGATAATTTTCCAAAGGGCTAAAGAGTCACTTCCAGCAACAAATACATGCGGGACAACTTGATCAAAGAGGGTTTTCCAACCACATGTGTGAAGGTAAGGTCTACGTAGAGGTAGCACAGAAGGGCCTATGCAAGGTTTGGATGACCAATTTTTAGACGAAGCCAAGTGTCGAGATTGCTTGTGGAGAGAGAAAATTTCTCTCTAATTATTTTGGTCAGATATTTTATGATTAGATAGCCAACTGGGTATCCAGAGATTGTACTTAGAATTTCACTACTGCATAATACTAAAACCCTCATCTGCTACACCGATTTTCCTGCATTGGGTTTTTCCGAGGACAATTGCCCAAAAATAACTGTCAATTTTTTATATGTGCACTAGCATTTTCTCAATTTCCAGCGTTTTCTTTTTCCGCGACATTTTTATTGTGAAAATTGCAATTGTGATTTTACTCGTTATTTGTCATAGCAAATAAATTGCATTTAATTTTTGATCAATTACAAGAATAATTTCCAATCCTGCAATAGATTGAAAATTTCACATGGTATTAGAGAGTTTGATCAGACAGGAAGCTTAGAGGAAGAAGGAGGAAATAGTTCAAATTCAGAGGGAGCCTGGCAGCTCGATTTCCAAGTCTACGCAAGGCCTAGGCAGGCAAAGCAAATTGTTAGACAAGGGATCGAACTTCCAGTTGCAGAGTGCAGGAAGGGTCAATTTGTCAAGGAAATGATTCCAATAGGCAAAGGTGAGCAAATCAATATTTTTCGCAGAGCACATTCTTGATTTGCGCTAGTTAATTTGCAGTAGTGATTTGTAGTAGCAGATTAGTGTCGGGTGGAAGAGAAATTGCACACACAGAGGGATTTTCTCAGAGGGTCTCCAAATCTATCATTGGAGGAAATCTGAATTTTCCAATTAACGGTAGTAGGCAGATCTATGCATTCCAGGAGGGAGTGCAAGTAGCAATGCTAGCAGTGGAGCAGGAGAGGAGGAGATTCTTGTTTATATCCCAGCTGTGAGTTTTGCGGAAAATGGCCTCAACAGCAGTTAGAGATTAGGACATATTGGATGGTGCATCCAACTATATTATTTTTTAGGCCTGGATGTCCTTTTTGCTAGATGAGTTTGGTCTATAGAACGAGCCATAGTCATACCTACAAATCCGCAGCAGTTAGAGAACTATAACAAAGAGATGGCCAAGGTGAAGCGGCTCATCCTTGATAGAGTTTGGGATCATATAGTCTCACACTTAGCGGCCAAGAATACAACCAAAGAAATGTGGGATGCACTCACAACACTATACCAGAATCTGTCCAAGAACCAGAAGATGTTCCTGAAGGAGAAGCTAAGGACCACAAGGATGCAGTAAGGAGGAGTGACTCCCTACCTTTTCATGATTTAGGATATCTAGAATGAGTTGTCCGCACTTGGAGAGACGCCACAAGAAGTTGAACTAGTGTGTGTAGCCATCAATGGTTTCACTGAGGAGTGGGCTACTTTTGTCCAAGGCATTACTGGACAAGATTAATTACCTGGATGGGATTGATTGTGGGCAGATTTCACGCCGGAAGAGATGTGAATTCCTATGGTCAAGAGTAGACTTGGTGGCAGCAGCAATAGATCCAAGAGCGTGAAGGAGGAGAACGTAACCCTTGCATCAAAGGGAAAGACAAAGAAATCTCCCAGTCAGGGACAAGGCTCGCAGGGAGGAGAGAAGAAGAAGAAGGACCTGCCGAAGGTCAAGTGCTTCAGGTGTGGTGAGTTCGTTCACTACAGTACTAAGTGTCCTCATAGGAAGAAGGACAAGAAGGAGAAGCAGGAGCAGTCAACATTGTCGGTAGAGATATATCAGTTGTTCTCCAGGTTGGAGGAAGATTTTGCTTTGTATGCAACTATACCTCTAGGAGAGAGGTGGGGAGACATTGAGCTCTAGACCCCAGAGTGGTGCAAAGCTGGGCAGGGTCCATCGAGGTGAGCATTGGACAAGTGTTTCCTCTTGGATCAATACCCTTGCTGCAGGGTCCCACAATATTTAGTAGCAGACAGATCAGTGTTAGATGACACAGTCAGTTCTTGAAGGATAGTTTCAGTACTAGTTGCAGTCAGATGCTAAGGAGCACAGTGTAGTTACAGTGCAAACAAACTCAGTGGACAATGCAAAGAATGGTAGCAGCCAGTGACTCAGGAGACAGTTGCAATCCATAGATACATTTGATTCAGTGTTTTGGATTTCAACTGCAGCAGCAGTAGCAGCTTGAGATCAGTTGTAGCGCAGTTCAGAGTTGGCAGCAACACAGGTTGTATAGTGCAGTGTTAGCAACATTGCATATGCAGGGTGATTGAGCTACAAAGTAGCAGATGAATTAGAGTTAAATAGGAGTTGATGGGCAGTATCAATAATCACAAATGTCAGTGATCAGCAGCTTGTATGAAGGATGTTATGGGAGAGAACACCTTCCTCGCTAAGAGGGAGTGTTAGTTTTTGTATCATCGGATGGTGTTCTAGTCTCAAACTTTGTGGAGAGGCTAAAACACATGGTATTCTAGTCTCAAACTTTTGTGGAGAGGCTAAAACACATGGTATTCTAGTCTCAAACTTTGTGGCAAGGCTAAAACACATGAGATCTCTAGAACCCATAAATCATTTCCAGAAATTCCACCTAGAGATAGCTCAATTAAATTAATTGACCAATGATTAAAAAATGCCTACGTCTAACTTAAGGAAATCGATTAATTAATGGGAATTAATTGAGAAATGTGAGAATTCTCTAGAAACTCACATGGATCACATAGAAATGATCTCAGCCATCAATATGTTGGAAATACTGAGAGGGGAAGTGAATCAGTAATTTCTTTTACAATTGTTACTTTACAAGTTTTTAGATCACTTATAAATAGAACATAAAATGAACAATACAGAACAATAATTTTATTAATGAGAAATATTGAAGATTCCAATCCTCGTTTTACAATAAATCAAATGCAATAATGTTTAGTGCTCCAACCCTAGATGAAGACACCAATCTCCAATCCACCAAGCTCCAACCTGTACTTTGCCAAGCACCAAGTTGGACTTCACGAGGCTCCAACTCTATCTTCCACAAGGCTCCAACCTCTAGGGCTTCAACCCTCTCCACTGGCACAGGTTCCAACATGATCTTCTTGAGGACTCCTATCCTCTAGGGCTCCAACCCTATGCTTCAATTCTTCATGATAACTTCAATGGTTCTTCAAGGCTTCCTCAATGCCTTTTGTAACAAGCCTTGACAATATCTTCAAGTTCGCCTTCAACTATCCCCTTGCTTAGCTCATCAATGACAACTTTATCAATCCCTAAAGGAGTCTTCAAAGCTCTTCATGATACCCAAAACCAACTATTTCAATGTCACTCCATGAGAGCCTTCAACAATGCATCAGGTTCTCCACTAATGCCTCCAAGATTAGCTTCTACAAATTGATCTTCAAGAATGCAAAATATCTTCAATTAGGTGCTCCAAGGTATTCTCCCGATCTTCAAGGCTCTAGGGTCCAAAATAGCCTTCAATTTTTGCTTCAAAACCTTCAACCCTACTTGCATTAGTGTTTTCTCCAATAACTGCACAGCAGGTCCTTTCCCGAGAAGTCTTCTTCAAAAGTATTCGAGATACGCTTCAAATTTTGCTTCAACTGGACTTCTATTATGTGTTACCCTATCTGTAAGATGTGACTGTGTGTGTGCTTAAACCCTGCTTCAACACAATGCAATATGCTATTCTTGGCTTCAACAGGTCATTAACAACTGGTCCTTCATATATTATTATATTTTACCATATGTTCTTCACAAGTTGCACTCAGTCGCAATGTGAAAATTCTATCACTGCAACAGCTGATTTACTTTTCCTACTTATTCCACAATAAGTTATTTATGAAATTACTTCAATACACATTAAAATAAATACTGCTGCAGATATCACCCTGTAATACAGAAACAAACATATGCACAAGAATCAACACATTGACACAGTTATTTTGGACAACAGTCCCTGGAAAAACCCAATGTGGGAAAACTAGTGCAGCGAGGGAGGTTTTTATTATTCAGCAATTCTTCAGTACAATAGGATGCCAAATTGGCTTACCCACAAAGAGAAAATTTCTCCAGCACTTCTCCCAATCCCAGCGTCAGCCCAGTTAACCTCTGCGTGGCTCTAAGACCCTCTGCGTCAACCCTGGACCTCTCTATGTCACCCACACAGGCCCAGTTAATGACTGCACAGTCTCTTGTTGCCTCTACGTTTGCTTGAAATGCCCTGCATCTGCCTCTCCTACGTTTGTGCTGATCTCTAATGGCTGATCCCGTCTCTTTGTTCCGTACTTGCTGTCTCCTGACTGCTCATCAGACCACTAATTCAATTTCTCAGCTAACCCCGCACCAGAAATCGAACTATCTAGTCTCCCTCAATGTCTTCTCCAAGTGACCCTCAAGCCTCCTCTTATACTTTTCTCGTTGACAAATCAACGACCGAGATTAAGTCCCTAATTAACGGCTAAGATTAGATCTGGCTTGATCCATGACTTTTGGACCATTCTAACACAGTTTTATATTAATTTACATTAATATTTAATTTTGACTCCATTAAAAATATTAATTATTTTAATATCTCCCAAACTGTTTAGAATATGCGTAAACCCTTTCTGGGTATTGGAGATCTCATGTGCTTTAGCCAATCCCTACTCTTAGCGAGGATTATGCTCTAGTAATACTCCTCACTATGTATCACCCTGATCATCCGACATCGATCCCTTCGCTGATGCTAAGCCTCCCTGCCCAACATCCTCTACACTGCTACATCCTGTACTGCTACCCATGGCTCTGCCACTGCCACTGCTACATTTGTACAATAACTCCCTTTGCATCCTTGTTATTGCTAGTCCTTTCTCCCAACACTGCATCCGCACTACAACTCCCTTTGCTTCCGTGCTGTTATCACCACCATTTTTGCTACTAAAACGGGTTCTTGACCATCCCCATCTTTTCCCTGAAGTAGTCAAACTTTGTCTTCCCAAGGGCCTTGGTGAGGATGTCTGCCACCTGTTCTCTTGTGGGAGTGTAGCTCAACTATACAGCTCCTCGTTGGACACAATCCCTGACAAAGTGACATCAGATATCAATATGCTTTGACTATCATGAAACACTGGATTCTCAAAGAGCTTGATGCAACTTTGATTATCGCACATGATCTTGGTCGTCTCCATATTCCTTCTGAATAGGTTCACAAGAAGTTTGCTAAGCCATATGACTTCACACGAAGCTATGCTCGCTGCCATATATTCTGCCTCCGATTAGCTCAGAGCCACAGACTTCTGTTTCCTACTACACCAGGAGGTCATTCCTGATCCAATGTTGAAACAATACCCAGAGGTACATTTCCGATCCACTAAACTTCCTGCCCAATCTGCATCAGTAAATCCACTCAATCTGATATCCTTACCTTTGGTGTACAAAAGTCCATAGTCGACTATTCCCTGTAAATACCTGAGAACGTGTTTAGCTACTGCCCAGTGTGCCTTCTTCGGTTCCACCATGAAGTGACTAAGGGTGTTGACAGCGTAGCAAATGTCTGGCCTGGTATTAACCAGATACATTAGGGACCCTATGAGCTGCCTGTATAGGGTGAGATCGACATCCTTGTCTTATGATGCATCAATCTTCTTCCAGTTAGTGATCATTGGCGTAGCCATGGGTCTACAGTCCTCCATCCCGAATATTTTCAGGATCTCTGTAGCATACCTCCCTCGCCCAAGGAAGATCTCTCCCTTCTGCTGCCAAACTTCCAACCCTAGGAAGTAGTGCATTCATCCCAAATCCTTCATATCGAATTCTGTGGCTAGGTTCTTCTTGCAGTCCCCAATGAGTCTGGATGATCTTGCCAGAAAGAGATCATCCACATACAATACTAAGATTATCAGCTCGTTCTTTACAACCAGATAGTAGAGATTCGAATCGGCGTCACTCTTGACAAATCCCATCTTCTGCAAGTAGCCATCTATTCGACCATACCATGCTCTCAGTGCCTGTTTCAACCCATACAAGGCTTTCTTCAATCTGCATACATGAGACTTCTTCTCATGAGTCTCAAAGACCTCTGGTTATTCAATGTATACCTCTTCTTCTATTACCCCGTTTAGAAATGTCGTTTTACATCCATCTGATGGATCTCCCATCCCATCTAGGCTGCAAGAGATATCACAATCCTAATAGATGTATACCTGGCTACCGGGGCGAAGGTCTCCTCATAGTCAATCCCTTCCTTTTGAGCATACCCCTTAGCCACAAACCTGGCCTTGTATTTCTCAACGTTGTCGTCTGCAGTGTATTTGATCTTGTAGATCCATCTTGAACCTACCATTGATTTGTCTTGAGGTCTTGGCACCACCTCCAAGACATCGTTCACCATTATGGAGTTGTACTCCTCCACCATCGCATCTAGCCAAACCTGATGTTGAGCTGCCTCCTTGAAATTGGCAGGCTCTCCATCCTGAGCTACTAATCCCTAATATCTATCTGGTTGTTTTCGCTCCCTCTTATTGTTTCTTGGCTCACAAATGAATTCCTCTGCATCTCGCAGAATCTGACGAAGGTCCTTGTTAGTTCTTCCTTTGCCAACAGGTTCTTCTGTTCACTCCTCCTCCTCATCCTGAGAGTCTTCCTGATCTGAGGAAGAATTCTTTACTTCTGTTGGTTGAAGAGGCTTAACCAACGGTCCCTCTTTCGACTATTCCTCGAAAGGCATCTCACGAGGTCTTATGAAAGCCTTGTCCTCCATGAACTTTACATCTCATCGTACTACTACCTTCCTGCTCGCTGGAAGATAGATTCTATATGCCTTAGCGTTCTCGTTGTATCCCACCAGATATCCCTTTTCTGCAGTCTGATCCAGCTTTTTCCTCTTTTCTTCGGGTATGCGGCAATATGCTAAACTCCCAAATATCCTGAAATGACTGACTTTAGGTGTCTCCCCTGTGAAGACTTTCTCTGGAGTAATCTTGCCCAAGGCCCGATGAGGAGTCATGTTCTGAACATAGACAGTTGTGTTGCATGCTTCCGCCCACAGGAATTTTGGCATATCCTGATCATACATCATGGCTTTAGCTGCTTCTACAATAGTCTTGTTCTTTCTTTCTGCTACCCCATTCTGCTCTAGATTGTAGGGAGCAGTGCACTCTCTTCTAATACCCTCCTTAGTGCAAAAATCAGTGAAGTCCCTATCGACATATTCTCCACCATTATTCGAGCGCAAAACTTTTATTTTCTTCCTAGTCAAATTCTCCACCAAAGCCTTGAACTCCTTGAATCGACAAAAAACCTCATCCTTGGTTTTCAGAAAATAAATCCAAGTTTTCCTTGAGTGGTCATCAATGAAGGTAAGGAAATACTTGGCACTACTGAGAGCTTTGATGGACATAGTTCCACAAATACCTGAGTGTATCAATCCTAGTACACTCTTGGCCTTGTGTTTGCTCCTAGGAAATGTTTCCTTGCCATTCTTTCCTAGAGCACACCCCCTGCATACATCATCTCGTTCGGTACTTAAATCAAGAACTCCTGCTATAGTGCTCCTGAGAATTCTCAGAGCTCCATGGTGCAAGTGACCCATTCTTTTGTGCCATAGTTCGTTCAAGTCCTTGTCTCCATGACTGCCTATTAGTGCCATTGGCAATTCTAGTTGTAATCTATACAACCTATTACTTTTGATCTCGATCTGCACCCTCTTTTTCCAGCTCGGGTGTTTGACGTATACCTTCTCCTTGATGAAGTAGACGTCATAGCCCTTGCCTTGTAGTTGCGATACGGAAAGTAAGTTCATGCCCAATCCTGGTACATGCAGCACATTTGTAGCACGGAACCATTCTCCCGATTCTGTTTGAAAAATATGGTACCCTTCCCTACTGGAGTACACTTTGCCTTGTTCCCCATGGTGATCTGAAAGTTCATCTTCTCTTCTCGATATTCTGAGAAACACTCCCTGATTCCCATCATATGCCATAAGGCTCCACTGTCTATATACCATACTTTTGATAATGCAGCACTAATCATACACGCCACTTCTTCTTCCAGCCTGGAAGCCAACATAGAGAAATCAAAATCTCTTTCTCTTGTGCAATCTTCTGAAAATCTGTGTGAGTCTCCTAACGTGGATGCCTCTGAATCGTGGTCTCGACCCATAATTGATTTTCCCTTTTTGTCTCTAATTACTTGCTCCGATACCATGTGAAAATTCTATCACTGCAGCAACTGATTTTTTTTTCCTATTTATTCCACAATAAGTTATTTATGAAATTACTTCAATAAACATTAAAATAAATATTGCTGCAAATATCACACCATAATATAGAAACAAACATATGCACAAGAATCAACACATTGACACAATTATTTTGGACAACAGTCCCCGGGAAAACCCAATGTGGGAAAACCGGTGCAGCAAGGGAGGTTTTTATTATTTAGCAATTCTTCAGTACAACAAGGTGCCAAACTGGCTTACCCACAACGAGAAAAATTCTCTAGCACTTCTCCCAATCCCAGCGTCAGCCCACTAACCTCTGCATGGCTCTCAAACCCTCTACGTCAACCCCTGCTAGACTGCATCAGCCCTGGACCTCTCTGCGTCACCCATGCAGGCCCAATTAATGACTGTGTAGTCTCCTGCTGCCTTTGCGTCTACCTGAAATGCCCTGCGTCTATCTCTCCTGCCTCTATGTTGATCTCTAGTGGTTGATCCCGTCTCTCTGTTCCGTACCTGCTGTCTCCTGACTGCTCATCAAACCACTGATTCAATTTCTCAGCTAACCCCGCTCCAGAAATTGCACTGACTAGTCTCCCTCAGTGTCTTCTCCAAGTGACCCTCAAGCCTCCTCTTATACTTTTCTCATTGCAAATCAACAGCTGAGATTAAGTCCTTAATCAACAACTAAGATTAGATCTAGCTTCATCCATGACTTTTGGACCATTCTAACACAGTTTTATATTAATTTACATTAATATTTTAATTTCCCTAAGTTTAGACTTAGGGACTCCATTAAAAATATTAATTATTTAATATCTCCAAAACTGTTTAGAATCTGCCCAAACCCTTTCTGGGGATTGGAGATCTCATGTGCTTTAGCCTCTCCACAAATTTTCATGGCTAGAGCACATCCAATGCTACCCCAAATCAACACGCAGGACTTGGACAATCTTAACAAGTTCTTGTAGACTCTCTTCAATGTCCAAAGGGAAGTTCCAGCACTAGTTTAAGCTTCACAGATCCAAACTTGTGATAGTTCCGAGCTCCTATCCTTATGCCACAGTTAGAGATGTTACAGTCCAAACTACAAGTCTAAGAAATTTTTCACTTTGCCATATGTCTGAGAGTCGTGTCATTAATCCAAGAACTTTGCCACACCACCGAACTGAGATGATCACAGATCAAGCATAAAGCACATCACAGGTTCGAGAAGATCACATAATTGAGCATACATTACAGGTCCGAATAGGTAAATAGCCTCACAAATCATGTATCATAGGTCCAAGGGAGTATCATCACAGGTCTGAATCTATATTATTAGTTCGAGTATCATCACAGGTTCAAATCTATATCATTGGTCTGAGTCTTCTATCACAAGTCCGAGTTTGTTATGGTCTGAATACTGTGCAAAGAGAAGAGTTCATAACTTCACACACCGAAAGATATTACTCCACAGATCTGTTTACAAGTATACCCTATAGCATTAGTTCATATATCTGAAACTTGTATTTTCTTTTCACCGAGTCTTGTGTGTCGAACAAGCTGCGCAACATGTATTTATACTCAATCCTCTTGATTTCGAACAATTATGGCTCTTGGTGAGCCGACCTCAGTATAGCCGACTTAAGAATATGGCAAATATATATATATATATATATATTAAATAATCAATCTCCTCTTTGGCTTTTGGCATATGTGTGTATTTTTGGCTTATGTTTGGCCGACTTAAGAATATGGCAAATAATTAATCTCTTCTTTGGCGTTTAGCATATGCGTGTTTCTTTGGCTTATGTTTTAACATATGCAGATCCCTTTTTAACTTTTTCTTTAGCTCTCTTTTTGGCCTTTCTCTTAGCTCTTCTTTGGGTGTTTATTTTTTTTCTATATATGGGAATAAGTAAATATGCATTTTAGGATTTCATTACATATGCATCCATAGTTTTAGGGTTTAGATACTACCAAAGAAAGTTTTCATCAAGAGTAGGGATTCATTACTCAGCGTTTCATCTTTTAAGGCATTATCTAGGGTTTGCTTTAGTATCTTCATATACTTCATGACCTAGGGTTAGATTTGCAATGCAAGGATACTTAAGGTTAGGGTTTCACCTTAGGGTTCTCAACTAGCAATGCTAGGTTTAGGTCATCAACTAGGGTTTCCAGGGTTTCTATCATCTAGGGTTTCTTCATAGAATTAGGGCTCCACCTTAAAGTTAGGGTTAGGACATTATTAGGGTTTTAGCCATCTTCAACAATGTGATATTGACATCAATGACAACTTTGACCAACACAATAAGGACTTAATCATGGTTGTTGTTGATCCAAATGGAGATTATAAGAGGAGGTCAATGGGGTTGGAGAAGAACACACTCGATTTCCTTGCCAAATCAAACTATCTAGCAGCAGCCACTAAGCAGGGAAGAAGAGTTCAAGACAGAGGGGAAACAAAGTCAATGAGGGGCAGAGTCAGTGATTCCGAAGGAGACTCTAGTTCCGGAGAAGCAACAACAAGTGACAAAAGTATTCCACAGTGAAGTTTTGCAGTAGTGTCAGAAGCTAAGTTGCCGGAAACAGAAGCTAAGTTGCCGGAAACAACTACCCTAACTCCCAAAATGGCGTTTTCCTGTTTCAGATCCGGATCCGGGAATGAAACGTCGGAAAAATGACAGAAAAACGTTTTGGTGCCGTTTTTTGTTTTTAGATACGAGATGTTTTTTTCAAACGGTGTTTTTGTAGAAAAAATGCGTTGTTTTAAAAATTATAAAATGTTTTCTGAAATTCTGAAACGTATTTGGAAAAATTTTAAACGTTTTACAGCAAAAAAACGGTTTTGAGGTTTGCCTGCCAGGAACAACAAACTTAAAATTGAAAATTGGTTGCACGCATTACAAAATTGTTTTACTAACTTATATAATATACGCATTACTAAACCTAAGGTTATAACCCGTCGTTTACTTGCTGCTACCTTATTCATAAGTTATAACCCGTCGTTTACTTGCTGTTGCCTTATTCATAAGTTATAACCTGTCGTTTACTTGCTGCTGCGTTGAGAACTTAAGCTGCCGCTGAGACAAGTTGCTGCTGCGTTACTTGCTATTCAGTAACCAGTTTGGCCAGCATGGAGAGTTGAACCTTGAGAGCCGAGTTGATGACCCGAGACTCGAGAGCTATCTGCACGAGGTATCCAGTATGTTGTCCGCGCGAGGACCGTTTGAGTTTTCAATAATATGCAATATGCTCGATTTGTCAGTCGAACGTCCAGATTCCAGAAGGAAAACACCATGTTTAAGTTTGGTTTGCCATCCGCAAATACCAGATTTATTTCGTTTTATTTGAAGGGCGACCAAAAGCTGCAAAACCCATATTTTTGTCTCCCAACACGCTTTCTTGAATTGAATCACACAAACCTATGTTTGATTCTGCTTTTGCATCTATGCTGCTGGAGTTCCGAGGCTCTGCTAACATTAACCTATTGTGACCTTGAAACCTCAACCACAAGTTTATGACATATGTGCTTCCTAAACTTTGTTTTTCCAGTTTCTTAATATGCTTTTGAGCATACTTGAATATATTAACTATGATTTCATTTGTCATTTATCAACTTCTATGCCATCATGTAGTTTTGATTAACGTGTGTTTGTTCCCGATGAAGTTCTTTACAAGTTAGTAAATTCACTCTCTTGGTTTCCGATTGAGAAACCTCAAACCTATTCTTGGAGCTATATAAAAAAGTTACCTAGTTGCCATTTTCTTGAAGTTTCATCAACCCTGTTTTACTGTTTTTGGATGTATTAATATATTATGCTTTTCTTTGAGACACAATTCAAATTTTATCGATCTACTTGCTTACAAATCTTATGTAAACTCTTTAGCGTATATATTTTTATGTGGCTTGATTAAAGTCTTCGACTTTTAGTTTACAAAAGGTATTTTGTTATTTTACACTATATTTATTTGCCATGCATAGCATGTACATGTTGAGATTTCTCGCTTAATGAGGGACATTCTTTTGTCTCGTATATATAGAGAGGCTCAAAATTTCAAATAAGTTTCCAAACACTGTCATACACTCAAGAAATTATACTTGGCTGTCTTAAAGTAAGGCTTTGTGGCAAAATATGCTAAGGCAAGCACATAGTTTTGTCTATCACATGCAAACTTTCACGGCAAAACTTCTATCCAGCCCTTATGGGACATGTAGCCATTTCTGGAATCCTCCACTAGAACCTGACACCTGTCCGTGGATTCTGGAACCAAGGAAAGAAGATCAAGTAAAATAAATGTAGCAGCTGACTCCACCAGATAGGATGATTTCTAGATGCTTCTAACATGATCCATGATGGGATTTTAAACAAAAAATTACCAAAACCTTTGCAGTTCAAGATATTTGAAGCCCATCTGTTGAACTGATTCTCATTTCCTACATAAAGAAATTAACAATTTTGGAACAAGAAGCAAAGCTAGCAGAAAAACAAAAATAAACCAGAGCAGCGGTTGATATAGTGAACCCCAGTGACATCCCATCACCCAAAATTCTTGCCATGTCCATTTAAATGGAGCTGCTTTTAAATTTACAGAGAATGGCCTTATTTCATATTTGGCTATATGCATGTTTTCCAGAATCCTCAACTGCCTCAGGTTCAAGTTCAGAAATTTGCAATAAAACCAGAATAAACGTAGTATTTTTGCCTTCCAATATATAGTTTGAGGTTTAGGCTTTGACCAATTACAAACATTAAAACAAATTCTGAAAATATAATAAAAATAGGCTGTCTTGTAACCAACTTTGCTATAGGGATGAAGCATAAAAGTTTAAAACAGAATGTCAGAAACAGATATATTTAATTGTACATTAAATGGCAGACAAATTGATCATTAATCATTTAATGACATTCATATTACAGACATAAACAGTTTCACCATAAAGTACATAACAGTGATACATCATTGGTCCTATCCACTAAATAATAATAAATATTTTTAGTTGGGACAGAAATTCTTAATTATCAGTATCTGGCAATGAATTTTCTAGTGACCGCTGTATGCAACCATGCTGTATTTTATGATATATTGATATTTGTCAATTTTCATTTTCAGTTTCATTTACAGCATCATCATCATCATTCATGGCAACTTCAAATTCAGCCATTCATGAGGCAGAGCAAGTGGCACATGAAATTGAATCCACCCCTGGCCCTAAAGTTGATCCAAAGTCACCACTTTGGAAATATGTATCTACTGTTGGGAAGATCCAAGGAGGTGGATCATTGGCATGGGTTTGCAGCGAATGTAAAAAGGAGTATACGGGATCATACACACGGGTTAAAGCACATTTGCTTGTGTTAAAAGGCAATGGGATTCGAATATGCAGTGGCCCACCTAAAGAGAATGGGTCAGATGGAAATGGTTTAAAGTTTAAACAAGGTAAAAATTGCAAAATATCAGAGATAACAAGATGAGACAGATGCTAAAGAAAATGAGGCAAATCCTACCTCCCATTTAAAACACCCAACAAGGTTGGGAGCATCTTCATCAAAGCCTCCACTTCATTGTCATGGAATTGTTGGTTCAAAGCGGTCAAATTTGGGACCGCTTGAAAAGAGTTTTAATAATGATGCTTGAAAGATAGCAGATGCAGCTGTAGCCCAATGCATTTATGCAAACGGCCCTCCCTTTAACCTTGTGCAATCTCCTTACTGGGCAAAGATGGTAAAAAGTTTGAATGAAGCCCCAAGAGGGTACAAGAGCCCTGGATATGAGAAGATACGCACCACATTGTTGAGTGCTCAAAAGTTAGATTTGGAGGCTAAATTAGCCCCCATTCGTGATTCATGGCTCATTTCATGGGTGTCCATCATTTTTGATGGATGGAAAGATCAAAGAAATAGGTCTTTGATCAATATGATTGCTCAGAGCCCACATGGGGCAATGTTTTTGAAGGCAGTGGATTGTGAGGGGCAGATGAAAGATTCTCAATTCATTGCTAACATCTTGATTGAAGCAATTGAATTGGTGGGGCCTGAAAATGTTGTCCAAGTAATAACTGACAATGCAACGGTGTGTAGAGCAACATGCCTAATTATTGAAGGCAAATATCAACACATCTTTTGGACCCCTTGTGCTATACATTCATTGAACCTCATGTTGAGCAAGTTGGGGAAGCAATTGAGTGAATTCAAGTTATTTTTGAAGAGGCAAAAGAAATTCAAGCCTTTATCACAAACCACCACATGTCCCAAAGCATCTATAGGGAATTTGCTAAGTTGGAGCTCCTTAAGGTACCTATACTTTAAAGTTTAAACTTTAAAGTTTATTAAATATTTCATAAATTCTAATTTCTGACTCTAAATTCAAATATCTAAATTGGATTCTCAAATGTCATGATTCGTGAATCATAATAGGTTATTCAATCAAATTATGATTTTTAATTTTGAAATTTGAAACATTGGCAATTTGACACCTGCAGGTTGCTAAGACTAGATTTGCTTCTCACATCATAGTCTTAACAAGGTTCATGCAGGTGAAAGATGCATTACAATCAATGGTATGCAGTTCTCTTTGGAATCAATGGAGGCAATCCCAATCTGATAGAGCACAAGCAATGAAACGGTTGGTTGTTGATGATGAATGGTGGGATAGGGTGGAGTACCTCTTGGCATTTACTAAGCCAATTGTGGATTTGCTCCGTATGTTTGACACAGATATGCCTAATCTGAGAGAGGTGTATGAGGGCATTGATTCCATGATAGAGAAGATAAGGTTGGTTATAAATGCCAAGGAAAATGACCCGGATGAAATCTTTTATAGAGAAGTAAAAGATATATTGACCAAAAGGTGGAACAAGATGACCACCCCATTGCACCTTTTAGCCTATGCAGTGAATCCAAAATATTATGCTACAAAGTTGCTATGTGATCCAGAAAGAAGCACACCAAACAAAGACCCAGAAGTCGCAAAAGGATTTAAAAATGCTTTTAGAAAGCTTTTTGTAGACCCTGAAATTGGGCTTCGGATTAGTGCAGAGTTTTCTCATTTTGTGGGATCAGAGGGTTAGGGTTGTGATATTGAGTGTATGCAGGACAAGAGCAGATTAAGTCCAATTGAGTGGTGGAACTTCTATGGTGGGGCACTTCCACATATCCAAAAATTGGCAATCAAGATCTTGTCACAGGTTGCTAGTTCCTCTTCAGCAGAAAGGAACTGGAGTACATACGGCTTTATCCATTCAGTGAGGCGAACCAGATTGGGCTCTAAGAAGGCTAAGGAACTAATGTATGTTCATTCAAACCTTCGCCTTCTATCACACAAGAGAGATGAATACAAATTTGGGCCCACCAAATTATGGGACGTGGAACCAGAGTTGTCTGACTTGGATATGACATTGAATGCCATGTCTCATATGAATTTGTTTGATTCGGAGTCACCAATAAGTGGATCTTCAAGTGGACATGGCAGCAATGTTCCCAATGCCACTTCTAGAGAGGATGTGGAAGTGGAACATTATAGTGGCATGAATGAAGACATATTTGATGATATGTAAATGTAATTTATCATGGTGTTTAAACTTTTAACTTTTAAACTTTTGAACAACCATATGAATTATAATTTATGAGTAATGATAGTAGATTGCCAGTCATAGTTCATTTTGTACTTTGTAGTATGTACTGTGTAGTAATTAGTATGCATTATTAATTTTGGTAATGATGGTGTCCGTGTAACTTGTCATGTTGATAACTTGATGTTTGAAATTTGAATCAAAAACTTGATGATATGTTGAAACTTGAAACTTGAATCATGAATGTTTTAATAATCGTTAATGATGTTGACAATGTTGAATGTTTATGGCATATGTTGAATTGATGATGATGACTCATGATAGATCATAGATGATAATCTAGATTCTGAAATATGAATGGTAATATGAAATTTTTATTTTTAAAATATCTATATTATATTATATATATATATTATTAGATAGGTAGATAGATAGATAGATATATGTGTGTGTGTGTCGTTTCCTGCTGTATTGTATCCAGATTTTTTGAAAATTTGTTGTATCTGTTTCAAACCTTGTACCCGTATCCGTTTTCTAGTAACTTAGGTTAGAAGGCAGTTCGATTTAGCTTAAGGAGGTCAATTCAGCGTCTAGAGGTTGGGATAATTTTCCAGAGGGTCGTACAGTCACTTCCAGCAGCAGAAACAAGCAAGACAACTTGATCAGAGAGGGTTTTCCAGCCACACGTGTGAAGGTTTGCACAAAGGCAGCGCAGAAGTCCCTGCGCAGGGTTTGGACGACCAGTTTTGAGAGGAAGCCAAATGTCGAGATTGCTTGTGGAGAGAGAAAATTTCTCTCTAATTATTTTTGTCAAATATTTGCTAATTGGATAACCAACTGGGCATCTAAAGGTTGTACTCAAAATTTCACCGCTGCATAATAATAAAACCCACATCTACTACACTGGTTTTCCTACAAATGGGTTTTTCTGGAGACAATTGTCCAAAAATAACTATGTCGAAAATTTGTGTGCACTAGCATTTTCTCAGTTTCCAGCATTTTATTTTCTGCAATGTTTTTATGGTGAAAATTGCAATTGTGGTTTTATTCGTTATTTGTCGTAGCAAATAAACTGCATTTAACTTTTAATCAGTCAAAAGATTAATTTTCAGTTGTTGCAATAGATTAAAAAATTCACAGTCCCTGTGAGTCATTATGAAATGGGACAACAAAATATCACATTCTCCTTTACAAGATTAGCACAATGAATAAAAAGGGTGGGAGGTGGGAAAATAAGATGGCCATGTATCAAGGTGTGAAAATTCCTGAATCTAGCACATCAGAAACCCCTACTGCATTTTGTGGTTTACTATCTCCTACTTGTTCTTTACATTAACAAGTTATTTAAATGCATAAATATCAAAGTAAACACAAATGCAACCTTCACAAATATACAGATCAGCAATTGAAATAAACTGAGACAACACAAGGGACACCATTATTTTTGGACAATCGTCCCCGAAAAAACCCAATGCAGCAAAACTGGTGCAGCATAAAGAGGGTTTTATTATTAAGTAGATTCTTAATACAACTAGGTTGCTAGAAATGGATCACCCTTCAAAGAATATCCTTGGCAGCAATACCTCTATCCAAAGATAGATATTCTGGCAAATCAGCAGTAGTATGAACAATCCTATAGTGACTGCGGTTGTTCCTTGTACTGGACAGCGAAAGCTGCTCCACGCCCTCCTCTGGAACTGCGTCACCCTCTTCTGACTAATCTGCTTTCAGTCCGCCCCACAGACTTCCTCAATGCAGCCTCTAAAACTCTATGCATCAACTGTGTCAGCCTCTATGGCCTCTGCGTCCTCTGTGCTGGCTTCCTTAGCCTCTATGCCAACTCTTGTTGCCTCTGCGTCAGCCTTCGTAGGCACTACGCTACCTCTCTAATATGTATTCTTCGGCCTCTTGCCGAACTGCCCCTCACTGCAACTGATCACTTGTTCAAATTCCTCAGCAAACCTCGCCCCAGAAAATCGAACTGACTGATCTCTCTTGGTATCTTGTTGTGTCTCCAACTGACCCTCAAGCCTCCTCTTATACTTTTCCTGTCGATGATTCAATGATCGAGATTAAGTCCCTAATCAACGACTAAGATTAGATCTGGCTTGATCTTCGTTATTTAGAACTTTCTCATCCATATTATATTAATACACATTAATATTTTAATTTTCCTGAGTTTAGACTTAGGGTCTCATTAAAAATATTAATTATTTTAATATCTCTCCATCTGGGTGGAATTTCCTTAAATGATTTCTGGGTCTTGGAGATCTCATGTGCCTTAGCCACTCCACCAATTTTCATGGCTAGATCACATCCAATGCTACCAAAAATCAACACTCCCTCTTAGCGAGGAATGTGCTCTCATAATACTTCACCATAGAAACATCACATTGATCCTCCACATCAGTACCTGTTTTGATGCTTGGCCTGCTGCCTCACACCCTCTGCACTGCTTCTTCATGTATTGCTGCCCATGACACTGCCACAGCCACTACTACATCTGTACTGCAGCTCCCTCTCAACTTGTTGCATCATGCTGCCCATAACACTGCGACTGCTAACTGCTACACTGCAACTCATTTACCGAGACGTAGGTAACTGACTTCCGCCAAATATCGACATCTCGGTCAATCTGGAAGTCACGTGATGTTGAAGCTACCTCTATTGCTATCCTGTGCTCCCTCTGTTGCCATTGCACTACTGCAAACACCTTTGTGCCTCTATCACTGCTACAACCTCTGTTGCGCTGCTACAGACTTCTGCACTCTAGCACTGCATTATCGCTCCATAACACGTTGCTCCACCCGACACCTGTCATCATGCTACTGTCATTAAGGGCTCCCGTAGTCGGATGTGATCCAAGAGTTTGAGCACCTCAAGGATCCTACCCCTGCATATAGTCCTCCTAACTACAACTTTGTCTTCCCACCTCTTCTCTAGAGGCGCATGAGCACTCATGGCACAATCATCATCAGTCTCGACATCCTTCTCCGCCTTTGCTGGAGCTGCCTTTGAGTCGAAAGCTTCTCCCTTGCCTTTTTTCCTGGGGCATTGAGATGCATAATGTCCCAACTTTCCACAGTTGAAGCACTTAACCTTGGAGATGTCCTTCTTCTTCCTCTTCTTTTATTGTCCTGCAGATGCTAGAGCCGCATCCTCCTCCTCCTCTTTCTTGACTCGAACTCCCTTGCCACTACTCCCCACCTTGGTCAACCTCCTAATCTCTCCCTATCAAAGAGCTACGCACATCTCTCCCCTACTGGGGAGAGTCGCTCTGCCCAAAATGATTTGGACAAACGTCTCCCAATCCTCGAAGACTGCATTCAGAGCAGTCCTGACCATAAACTCTAGATCCGATGTAGACCCCATGGAAGTAAGCTAGTCGCGAATTCCTTGCAACCTAAGGAGGAAGTGATCTATCTCCTCTCCTTTCTACATCTCATATGACCTCAGTTAATTTTCCAATAACATCTTCCGTTGCATGGAAGAGTCCTGGTATAAGGTGGTCAAGGTCTCCCACATTTCTTTTGTTGTGTTGGTCTCAACAATATGTGGTATGACATGATCCTTGACCCCGTCCAGAATCATGCATTTTGCCTTTGTCGTGGCCTCCTGAACTTCTCATTTGCATTCGGGTCAACTGGGACAACTACGGTTTTCAAGGCATAGTCCTTGATGCGATGTTTATCCAGGATTGCCACGATCCTGGCCTTACAGATAACAACATTGGGAGCCTCGTCCAATCTGTCCTAATCCCTCAATCCATTCACTGCCATCTCTGCTCCTCTTCAAGACTCCCTCTAAGTCTCGATTTCCCTCATGGAAATCCTCCAGCCAACTGTCGAATCACTCCTCTCCAATCCCCCTTTGCTATTGCAACTCGGATCTGGATTTCTTGGCTAGAAATCCGTCGAGGTAGTGCTTCCCTCTCCCTTTTGATTCTGTCTCCTTAGACATTGATCATCTCAGACAGAAACAACATCCCACCAACTCCTCAAATCATAATTCGCACAACTCCCTTAGCCCCGACAACTGAAGAATCTAAGCCCTTCTGACTATGTTGCATAATAAAATAAAACCCTCACTTGCTGCATCGATTTTTCCGCATTGGGTTATTCTGGGGACTTTTGTCCAAAAACAATACTGTTATTTTTATGTGTGTGTGATAGTATTTTCTCAGTTCCAGTGCTATTTATTTTACACAGTATTTTATTTGTGAAAGTTGCAGTGCCTTTATTTCGATGTTGTCATAGAAATAAACTGAATAATTAATTTATCAGTTAGAAGAAAAAATATCAGTTGCTGCAATAGGATTTTGTATTGGAATTTTCACATGGTATCAGAGCATCACTGATCAGTTGGAGAGCTTAGAAGCAAAAGAAGGAATTTCATTGTTCAATAAGAGCAGTAGGTCGAAATCCCAGGGGCAACGCAGTCCATTGCCAGGCAGGCCGAGTTGCTTGAGGAAGTTCGATTTTTCAGAGCAGACAGGCAGAAAAGTTCAACTTTCCAGATTGAGTGATTCCAACAGGCAGAGGGAGCAGCGCACATTTTTCATTGGGCAAATTTTTGGCTAGAAGCAGAGGGTTTTGCAGCAGTTCACTATAGCAAAACCAATGTTGGGTGGAAGGAAAAAGCACATACATCAGAGGGAAAATTTTCCTTGAGGAACTTAGAGTCTTGGAAGTTTGAATTTCCAGTGGTAGATTGCAATCGCAGCTTGCAAGAACATGCATTCCAGAAGGAAGTGCGAGTAGCAGAGTAGTAGCCGAACACAGGGAAAGAGGGAGTTTTCGATATTATCAGAGATGGCCACAGCAGAACTTAGAGATCAGAATAGGTTTGATGGCTCCTCCAACTATGTCATCTAGAAGGCCAGGATGTCCTCCTGTTGGATGAATATGGCCTGAAGCTCTACATAGACAACGTTGTGGCAGTTCCCTAGGATGCAGATCAGCTGAAGGAATACAAGGAGATGACGCGCGAGAAGCAGTTGATCCTGGATGCAGTCCAGGACCATATAGTTTCACACATCGTTGGCAAGGATACTACCAAAGAGATGAGGGATGCTCTCACCACGCTATATCAAGGCACTTCTGAGCAGCGGAAGATGTTCCTGGAGGAGAAGATGAGATGTATCAGGATGCTAAAGGAAGAAGGTATAGATCACTTCCTCACTAGGATTCAGGAGGTCTGCGACCATCTCGTAGCTGTTGGGACAACGCCTCAACCAACAGAGCTAATGAAGTTGGCACTAAATAGTGTCTCTGAGGAGTGGCAATTATTTGTCCAAAGCATATTAGGCAGATACAAGCTACCAAAGTGGGACATGATGTGGGCCGATTTGCACCAGGAAGAGCTGAGGCGAGCTCTGCTAAAAAGCTCCATCAGTGGCAACAGCAGTAGTGGACCGAAGGTGCTGAAGGAGGAGAATATGGCCCTCGCATCGAAGGGTCCCAATCAAGGGCAGGGGGAGCAGAGAAAGAAGGACTTGTCAAAGGTCAAGTGCTTCAGGTGTGGTGAGCTCTATCACTACAGCATGCAGTGTCCTCTTAGGAAGGACAGCACGGAGAAGCAAGAACAATAGGCAGTTTTTACAGAGATCGATAGGTTGTCCTCCAGGTTGGAGGAAGACTTTGTGATGTTTGCAGAGATACCTCCAGGAGTGAGTTGGGGAGATTTGGTACTAGAGTCCGAGAGAACTACAGAGACTGGGCAGGATCCTTGAGGAGTCCACCTCATGGATCAATACCTTGCTACAAGGGCCCACAGTAATTGGTAGCAGGATGGATAAATGGCAATTGATGCAGTCAGAATTCCAGAGTGATAGTTGCAGACTTGTAGAAGTCACGTGATGGGGAGCGCAATGCAAAGTTGACAATAGTGCAAAGTGGCACAGAGCATAGTCAATAGCAACGCAGATTCCTTGGTGGACAGTGCAGTCACTGGTAGCCAGTGTTGTGAACATCACACCTCAATTGCGATTTTTTCGCTCGAATGATTTAATCGCCAATTTTTTCAGCAAAATTTTTATTTTCAAAAAATCGAGATTTTTTGTAAAAATCGTGGGGGCATGGAATAATGATTTAGAAAAGCGATTTTTGGGTTTTTTTTCCTCATTTCTTTTCAGATAAAAGGCAAGAATGAGAGCTAAGGAGGAGGAGAACTCATCTACTGTTGATTTGTGGTAGCATTCTCTGTGCTCTAGCCATGAAAATTGGTGGACAGGCTAAGGCACATAAGATCTCCAAGACCCAGAAATGGTTTGGGGAAATTCCACCCGATTGGAGAGATATTAAAATAATTAATATTTTTAATGGGTTCCTAAGTCTAAACTTAGGAGAATTAAAATATTAATGGGTATTAATATAAAACTAGGTGAGAATGTTCTAAATGACACGGGTCAAGCCAAATCTAATCTTAGCCGTTGAATAGGGACTTAATCTCAGCCATTGAAGACTCAATAGGAAAAGTATAAGAGGAGGCTTGAGGGTCAGTTGGAGATACACCAAATTGATCAGACAGTTCAATTTTCTAGAGCAGGTTTTGCTGAGAGAATCGAGCTAGTGATTTGTTGCAGCAAGGGGCAATTCGACACGAGGCCAAGAATACATAGCAGAGAGCCAAAGATGGTGCCAGAGAGACAGTGCAAAGCCTGGAGAGGCTGACGCAGAGGCTGAAGAAGCCAGCGTGGGTGACGCAGAGGGTCTGAGAGCTGATGCAGACAGCGAAGGGGTTGACGCAGAGGCTAGCAGAGCTGACGCAGGGCCAAGAGGCAGCAGTGGGAGATTTTTTGTGGGGCAGACTGAGTGCTGGTGACTTGAGAGGGTGACGCAGTCCCTAGCATAGTGACACAGAGCAGTGGAAGCTATCGTAGTTGCTATGGAATCGTTCATCCGGTGATTGATAAACCGAAATATCTGTCTTAGAGGAGAGGTATTACTGCCAAGGACGTTCTCTGTTGGGTGAGCCATTTCTGGCACCCTAGTTGTATTCAGAAACTACATAATAATAAAACCCGCATATATGTTGCACCGATTTTCCTGCATTGGGTTTTTCCGAGGACGATTATCCAAAAAACGGTGTTCGTTGTGTGTTTGTCTCAGTTATTTCAATTGTTGATCTGTATATGAGTTAAGGTTGCATTTGTGTTTATTTCAGTAGAATAAACAAGTAGGAGAAATTAAACCAGATAATGCAGTTGTGATTTCTAACGTGTCAGACTTAGAAATTTCAACATGATATCAAAGCAATGCAGATCACAGGAGAACTAAAGGCACCAATAGTAATCTGGAGAATTTGTAGCAGTAGTAGCTATCTCGAGAGACAGCGTTGTTCCAGAGCAGAAGCAGCAGAGAAGAAGTGATGCAGAGGGCCCGCGTCATCATTTCGAGTCAGGAAGAGGGTCAGCGCAAAGGCAAGAGGGGAAAATCAGACCTACGCAGTGCCCGGTCATCTTTGTCAACTAGGAAGGATTGACGTTGTGGCCAGGAGGAGCAGATTTTGCCATTGCCGGAATTGCGTAGAGCCTAAAAGGCTCAGTTTTTCAATTGTCGGAGCTTGGGGAGTTGTGGGCATATTGTGATTGAGACGCTGGTGAGGTGTTGTTTCTATCGGTGCAAAACAGTACCTAAGGGGGCAGAACCAAGGTAGAGGGAGTCGCTACCTTAACAGATTTCTAGCCAAGAAATCCAAATCCAAGTTATAGTTGCAAGGAGGATTAGAGAGGAGAGTTCGACATTTGGTGGGAGGATTTCCAAAAAGGAAATCAGGACTTAGAGAGAGTCTCGAAGAGGAGCTAAAATGGAAGTGAATGGATTGAGGGATCAGGACAGGTTGGATGAGGCTTACAACTTTGTCATCTGGAAGGCCAGGATCCTGGCAGTCCTAGATCGACATCACACCAAGGACTTTGCCTTGAGAACCGTGACTATCCCAATCGACCTAATTGAGAATGAGAAGTATGAGGATGCAATGGCGAGGGTGAAGTGGATGATCCTAGACGGGGTCAAATATCATTTCATACCACATATTGTTGAAAAGAACACAACAAAGGAGATGTGGGATACTTTGACAACCTTGTATCAGGGCACTTCCATGTAGCAGAAGATGCTATTGGAGAATCAATTGTAGTTGTATCAGATGCAGAAGGGAGAGCAGATAGAATTGTTCCTCCTTAGATTGCAGGAGATTTGTGACCAACTTACTTCCGTAGGGCCTGCACCAGATCCGAAGTTCATGGTGAGGACTGCCCTGAATGCAGTCTCCAAGGAGTGGGAGACATTTGTCCAAATTATTTTGGGCAGGGCTACTCTTCCAGGTTGGGAGAAGATGTGGGTAGCTCTTCGCCAAGAAGAGATCAGGAGGTTGATCAAGGCGAGGAGTAGTGGCAAGGGAAATCAAATCAATAAAGAGGAGGAGGATGTGGCTCTAGCATCTGCGGGATAGCAAGGAAAGAGGAAGAAGGACATCTCCGAGGTGAACGGCTTCCATTGTGGGGAGCTGGGACATTATGCATTCTAGTGTCCCAGGAAGAAAAACAAGGGAGAGGCTTCCAACTCCAAGGCAACTCCAACTAAGGCGGAGAAAGAGGTCAAGCCTGGCGACGACTGTGCCATGAGTGCTCATGCACCTCTAGAGAAGAGGTGGGGAGACATCGAGTTGTAGTCAAGACAACTACAAACTAGGGGCAGGATCCTTGAGGTACCCAAACTCTTGGATCACATCCGGCTACGGGAGCCCTTAACGACAGTAGCATAATAACAGATGTCGAGTGGAGAAAAGCGTAGTGGAGCAGCAAGGAAGTGCTTGGGTGCAGAAATATGAGGCGACGCAGTGGAGGGTGCAGCAATGTGAGAGACAGAGAGTTGTATGCAGCAACGCAGTGGCAGTAGAGGGAGCACAGGATAGCAGCATAGGCAGCTCCAATTTCACGTGGCTTCCAGACTGACTAGGATGTTAGTATTTGGAAGAAGTCAGTTACCTACTTCTCGGTAGGTGAGTTGCAGTGCAACAATTAGCAATAGCAGTGCTAGGGGCAGCATGGGTAGCATATTGAGAGGGAGCTGCAGTACAACTCTAGCAATGAAAGTGGAAGTGTCATGGGCAATAGTACAAGAAGTAGCAGTCCAGATGATGTGAGGCAGTAGGCCAAGCATCAGCACAAGTACCGGTGTGGAGGATTAGTGTGATGTCTACATGGTGAAACATTATTAGAGCACATTCCTCGTTAAGAGGGAGTGTTGATTTGTGATAGCATCAGATGTGCTCTAGCCATGAAAATTGGTGGAGGGGCTAAGGCACATAAGATCTCCAAGGCCCAGCAATGGTTTGGGGAAATTCCACCCGGTTGGAGAGATATTAAAATAATTAATATTTTTAATGGGTTCCTAAGTCTAAACTTAGGAAAATTAAAATGTTAATAGGTATTAATATAAAACTAGGTGAGAATGTTCTAAATGACATGGATCAAGCCAAATCTAATCTTAGTCATTGATTAGGGACTTAATCTCGACCGTTGAAGACTCAACAGGAAAAGTATAAGAGGAGGCTTGAGGGTCAGTTGGAGATACACCAAATTGATCAGTCAGTTCGATTTTCTAGAGCGGGATTTTGCTCAGAGAATCGAGCTAGTGATCTGTTGCAGCAAGGGGAAGTTCAACACGAGGCCAAGAATACATAGCAGAGAGGAAGAGATAACGTCAAAGAGACAACACAGAGCCTGGAGAGTCTGACTCAGAGGTAGCTGGGAGCTACACAGAGGTTGAAGAGGCCAGTGTGGGTGACGCAAAGGGTCTAAGAGCTAACGCAGAGAGCCAAGTGGCTGGCGCAAAGAGCCAAGGGGCTGACGCAGAGGCTAGCAGAGTTGGCGCGGGGCCAAGAGGCAGTGCTAGGAGATTTTTCGTGGGGCAGACTAAGTGTTGGTGCGCTGAGAGGGTGATGCAGTCCCTAGCAGAGTGACGCAGAGCATTGGAAGTTATCGTCGTTGCTATGGAAACGTTCATCCAGGGATTAATCAGCCAGAATATCTGTCTCCGAGGAGAGGTATTACTGTTGAGGACATTCTCTGTTGGGTAAGCCATTTTTGACACTCTAGTTGTATTCAGAAACTGCATAATAATAAAACCCTCATATCTACTAAACCGATTTTCCTGCATTGGGTTTTTTCGAGGACGATTGTCCAAAAATAACGATGTCCCTTGTGTGTTTGTCTTAGTTATTTTAGTTGATCTGTATATGAGTTAATGTTGCATTTGTGTTTATTTAAGTATATATATTTATAAATAACTTGTTAATGGAATAAACAACTAGGAGGAATTAAACCAGATAATGCAGTAGGGATTTCTAACATGTCAGACTTAGAAATTTCAACATCTACAAGGACAAGAGAAGAGAAAAGTGAAGGAATTTAGCATCCCAAGCAAAAAAAAATTCAAGCTTGGGCCAAGTTTCTTCAACAACGCATCGTTTTTAGGTATGGGCATCAAATTTTCTTTTTTCTTTTTTTTTCTTGTTTTTCCTTGAGTTTCTATCATCCATTTATTTTCCATGATTTTTGCTTGGATTTGATTGTGTTTTTTTTCATTTTTGTTGCATATAGTGGAGAGAGTTTATTTTGGTCAAAAATGCAAAAACTTGATTATTAGATTTATTTGTTTAATTTCTTTTTGTGCCCTAGTTTTTTTCCATCATTTTTGCTTTGGTTTGAATGTGTATTTTTTGCCATTATTGTTGCATTGAGTTGAGGATTTATTTGTCAAAAATTCAATATGTTGTATGTAAGTTTTATTTTTATTTTTTTACCTTGCAATTCTTCTTGTACCTCAGGTTCAACTTCAAACTTCAAACATCATCTTACATTAAAACTCAAGAGTTCAACAAAGTTACAAACATGCCAAGGAAATTGGACCCTCTATGGGAATTTGAGGAACCTGATGGAGGGTTTGACAGATCAAATTTGACTTGCAAGTTATGTAGGCATCAAATGTGAAGGAGGTATACAAATTGAAGTATCACCTTCCACAAGTTCCTGGACATGAGGTAGGGCCCTGCAAAAATACAAATCCTGAAATCATTCGAAGAGCCCTCAGATCATTGGAAGAAATAGAGCAAACCAATTTTTCCAAGTCAGCTCTGAAAAGTCAACTAGCAGGGAGTAGAGTGTCAAGATTGGGAGGTGAACATGAAAGTGGTATTAGTTCTACTTCACCGTCAGCATCTACAGCCAACCCTGTAGCTACCTCATCATTTATTGTTCCTAGAACCACACCTGGTTCACAACCATCTATCTCTTCAATTATTAAAAAAGGGAGAAATAAGAAGCTGACAAGTTGTTGGGCAAGTTTCTTCTTTGGAGTGATATTCCTTTCCGCGTTGCAAGGAAAAATCCATTTTTCCAGCCCGCAGTTGATGTTATTGCTATTGTTGACCTAGGCTACAAAGTCCCTTCTTATTATGACGTTAGAGGGTGCATTCTTCAAAATGAAAAGGTTGACTTTTACTAAGAGATTGGAGGAGCTTAGGGTATCATGGGCACACACAAGATGCACTGTGATGTCAAATGGTTGGACCAGTCAAAAGGGTAGAAGCCTTATTAACTTCTTGGTTAATTGTCCCAAGGGGACAATGTTTATGAAATCTGCTAATGCATTTGCACATATAAAAGATGCATGGTTATTATGTGATATATTGGATGTGTTCATTCAAGAGGTGGGTCCACAACATGTTGTCCAAGTCATAACGGACAATGTTGCAAATTATGTTGCCACTGGCAAGATGCTTATGGAGAGGCATCCTACCTTATTTTGGACCAATGTTTTAAAACTTCGACTCTGACTCGGAAACAATCAAGGGTCAACTCTAACTCCGACTCCGACTCCGACTCGGTATCAACTCGGACAGTTTGATTTCAATGACTCGGTCGTTGTAAAAAATACATTAAATATTTAATTTTTTATAAAAAAACATAATTTTAAAGATTTTCATTCATGTTTCCAAACACAAAGCTTTAGAATATAGAGAGAAGACAACATATGATCAAAATAGCCTCATGAATGTATCCATTATATCAAAATGGCACCCAGTGCACTATTCAAAACAAAGTTCATATGTAGACACCAATGCCAAGATTCTTTTATGCCTCAGCCTAAGGACAATTACTAGACTACAACAACAATAATACCAATTCTCTGCCCCTAATGAAGTCTCAAAACCCTTGATTTAATTCTGGTCAAGCTCCAGAACAAGGTAAATATGTATTTATTAGTACATTGCCAGAATGTTTGCCTTTTTAAAAACATTGTATGGCTCAATGCATTGTTTTAGTTTTCTAATTCCTGCCACTAAGATAAACATACTTCAGCCCTGTAATTTTCAAAACTTTCTCACAGTGATAGAATAGTTTAGGACTACAAATATGCAATAAACAACAACCCAACCATTGATATGTAGGAGGCAGAACAACTTTTGACAAATGTGCTTCAGGATTTTTGTCAAAGAGCCGAGTTGGCCGAGTTGTTACCGAGTCAGTAGAGTCATTACCAAGTCGACTGAGTTGTTACTGAGTCGACCAAGTCGACCGAGTCAATGACTAGCTCGGTAACAACCCGACCGGCCATTCCGTTTCTGCCATCGAGCCAACCCGGCCAAGCATTTGCTCGGTCTAACTCGGCCAAGTCAGAGTCGACTCGGTAGTTTTTTTAAACAATGTTTTGGACACCTTGTGCTGCACACTGCATTGATTTGATGTTGGAGGACATAAGAAAAATTCCTTTTGTCAAAGATATTGTTGAGTCATCAAAAAGCATTACAAAATTTATATATAATCATGCATGCGTGCTTCATTTGATGACAACATTCACCAACAACAAGGAGATGGTGCGCCCTGCCATTACACGATTTTCCACCAGTTTCATCTCTCTTCAATCCCTCTTGAATTCTATGTGGGATGTGAAGAGAATGTTTCTTTCAGAGGAGTGGCGTGCTTTGGCATTTAGCCGCAAACCAGAGGGAGAGGCCATATGCACGTTAGTTTCATACCAGGAAAGTTTATGGGCAGGAGTGCAGGGGGTGTGTAGCATAACTAAACCTTTGGTAAAGGTTCTTCGATTAGTTGATGGAGACAAGCCCACAAAGGGCTACTTGTATGAGACCATGGATAAGGCTGAAGAATCCATTCGGGCCTATTATGATGATAAGTGGGATGATGGGTTTGAAAAACAACAACTCCTATGGGAAGTGATTGATGAGCGATCGAACAATACACTCCCTTGTCTCATTCATGCTGCAGGGATCTAAATGAACCCCACATTTGCTTACTCATGTGGTTTCTTATTTGATGCTGAGGTCATGGATGGATTCTTCACTTGTGTTCAAAGGATGGTACCATCTCCAGCAGAACGTTCAGAAATCTCCAAAGAAATGGAGATATACAAGATGGTAGGTGGCACATTTAGCTTTGACATGGTTGTTGTGGATAGGAAGACTAAAATGTCAGGTAACCTTTAGTTTGTTTCAAATCTCATTGTCTCTTCAAGTTCATATTTTGCTTCAACTTTCAGATTTCATTTTTTTTCTTATATTTATCTTATTTGTTGTAGATGCATGGTGGAGAAGCTACGGTGGTAGAGTACCCAATCTCTGAAGGCTTGCCATTCAAGTGCTCTGCTAAACATGTAGCTCCTTCGGATGCGAGTGCAACTGAAGTGTATTTGAAAAAATACACCTGAAATAAATACAATGCAGTCTCAACCATCTATATATCATCACTTGAAAGAAATAGACAAACACATAAGGGGCACCATTATCTTTGGGCAATCGTTCCCGAAAAACCCAACCTGTGAAAACCGGTGCAGCAATTCTGAGGGTTTCATTATTAAGCAGCTTTTCTTGAGTACAACTGGGTGCCAAACTGGCTCACCCAACAGAGAAATCAATCTCGCAGTAATACCTCTCTTTGGAAGCAGATATTCGGCAAGTCTGCTCCACGAAACTCTCTCCAACGCCTCTCTGAAGCTCTGCGTCATCCCTCCTGGCCTCTGTGTCAACGTACAGATGCTCTATGTTGGCTCTTTGGCCCTTTGTGCCACTCATGCAGGGCCTCTGGCCCTCTACACAGTCACTCTGGCCCTCTGCGTGGCTCCTACTGGCTCTACATAGCCTTCTCTGCCAATGTTTTTAAAACCGGAACCGGTGACCGGACCGGTCCACCTAATGAACCGGTTTACTGACCGGAACCGGTCTAACCGGGACTGGTTTGGTCTAAACGAACCGGTTTTAGAAAAATACATTAAATAATTATTTTTTAATGAAAAAAAACTGTTTTTAAGATTTAAAACCATGATTCCAAGCCAATAGAGACAAAATATGCAAAGATTGCTCATTTATATACCATGTAAAGGTGAATATATCAAAATGGCACCGAGTGCAATACATATCATCGACAAAATACATAAGCAGTGAGGCTCTAAATGGCCTCTAAAGTGCAAAAACAAAGCCTACAAACTATGGGGCCAGTGGCCTACTACAAGACTTCAGTCTAGACTCTACATATATGATAATAGTAATACTATAATAGTGATCAACATTATCACTTGAAGTTGAAACTTCTCATGAGTCTCAGTGATCATGATCAAACTCAGTTGGTAACTTGGTTGAGTCTCCACTCCCAAACTTTGCAGTCACTAACTTCTCTATTGGTTCAATGACTCGAGTCTCAAACTTCTGATGGTATTCTGCCCTAATATGCCCTATTATTTCATTTGGTGCTCCACATGGCTTTACATGGCCTCCTATCCCAGCCAAG
>APFE030142730.1:54882-68952 GCA_000404065.3 Pinus taeda | reverse complement strand
GGCCGGTTTGATACAAACCGGCCGGTTCCGTCCTAAACCGGCCGGTTTTCACCGGTTAGGGCCAAAATTTGGTGAAACTGCCTTACTAACCCGGTTTTTTGGCCGGTTCTGACCGGCGGCCTTGCTAACCGGCCGGTTAGACCAGTAACCGGTTTTTGAAAACGGTTTTAAAAACACTATTCTCTGCCTCTGCGCTGGTCTTTCGGCACTATCTCTGCCTCTCTGTTATGTACTCACTGCCCCTCGCTGCAACTCTAATCACTGGTTCGATTTCTCTCAGCAAACCCTGCTCCAGAAAATCAAACTGACTGATCAACTTGGTGTATCTCCAACTGACCCTCAAGCCTCCTCTTATACTTTTTCTGTTGAGTCTTCAACGACCGAGATTAAATCTCTAATCAATGGCTAAGATTAGATTTGGCTTGATCCATGTCATTTAGAACCTTCTCACCCAGTTTTATATTAATATCCATTAATATTTTTATTTTCCTAAGTTTAGACTTAGGATTCAGGAACCCATTAAAAATATTCATTATTTTAATATCTCTCTAACTAGGTGGAATTTCCCCAAACCATTTATGTGTCTTGGAGATCTCATGTGCTTTAGCCTCTCCATCAACTTTCATGGCTAGAGCACATCGGATGTTACCCAAATCAACACTCCCTCAGCGAGGAATGTGCTCTAGTAATGCTCCTCCACTGAACATCACTCTGATCATTCGGCACCGGTAGTGTTGATATTTGGCCTACTGCCCAACATCCTCTACACTACTGCATCCTGTACTGCTGCCCATGGCTCTGCCACTGCCACTGCTACATTCGTCCGGCAACTCCCTCTGCATCAATGTTGCTGCTGGTCCTTCCTCCCAACATTGCATCTGCACTGCAGCCCTCTCTCCTCATGTTGTATTGTGCTACCCATAGCACTACCACTGCTACTGCTACTGCTACACTACAACTCAATTACTTAGACGTTGGTAACTAATCTACCCAACTACTAACATCCTTGTCAGGCTAGAAACCCTCCTGATACTAAAGCTCTCTTTGCTACTATCTTGTGCTCCCTTTGTTGCCTTTGCGCTGCTGCAACAACTATGTGCCTCTTGCACTGCTACAAACACCTTTATGCCTTCCTGCACTGCTGCATCCTCCTCTGTGCCTCTCGCAATACTGCAACCCCCACTGTGCTACGACAGATCCCTGCACTCTAGCACTCTTTGCTGCTCCATCCGCATCTGTTTCTACCGACATCCTTCATCCTGCTATTGTCTCTTAGGGCTCCCGCAACCGGATATGATCCAAGAGTTTGAGTACCTCAAGGATCTTGCCCCTCATCTCCTGTAGTCCTCCTGACTACAGCTCGATGTATCCCCACCTCTTCTCTAGAGGTACATGAGCACTCATGGCACAGTCGTCATCATCCTCTACCTCCTTTTCCGCCTTAATTGGCGCTGCCTTGGAGTCAAAAGCCTCTACCTTATTCTTCTTCTTGGGACACTGGGTTGCATAATGACCCAACTCCCCACAGTTGAAGCACTTTATCTTGGAGATGTCCTTCTTCCTCTTCCCTTGCTACCCCGCAGATGCCAAAGCCGCACCCTCTTCCGCCTCTTTCTTGATTCAAGCTCCTTTGCTGCTACTTCCCGACTTGGTCAGTCATCTAATCTCTTCTTGGCGAAGAGTTGCCCACAATTCTTCCCATCCTGGAAGATTCGCTCTGTGCAAAATGCTTTGGACGAATGTCTCCCACTCCTTGAAGACTACATTTAGGGCGGTCCTCACCATTAACTCCTAATCCGATGTGGCCCCTATGGAAGTAAGTTGGTCCCAAATCTCCTGGAACCTGCTAAGGAAGTGATCTATCCACTCCCCCTTCTGCATCTGATACGACCGCAACTGATTTTCCAGTAGCATCTTCCTCTGCACGGAAGTGCCTTGATACAATGTCGTCAAGGTATCCCACATTTCCTTTGTCGTATTCTTCTTGGCAATATGTTGAACTACATGATCCTTAACCCCATCAAGGATTATACACTTTGCCTTGGCCATCGCATCCTCATAACTTTCGTTATCATCTAGGTCGACTGGGATAGCCACGGTTCTCAAGGCGAAGGCCTTGATGCGATGTCTATCCAGAACAGACAGGATCCTGGCCTTCCAGATGACAAAGTTGGATGCTCCGTCCAACCTGTCCTGGTCCCTCAGTCCGTTCATTGCCATCTCTGCTCTTCTTTTCGACTCCTTCTGAGTCTTCTACTTCCCTCCTAGAAGTTCTCTCTTCGACTCCCTTTGAGTCTCTACTTCCCTCCTAGAAGTTCTCTTCTAGACTCCCTCTGAGTCTCGATTTCCTTCCTGGAAATCCTTCTGCCAACTGTCAAATCATACCTCTCCGATCCCCTTTGCTCCTGCAACATTGATCTGGATTTCTTGGCTAGAATCTCGCCTATGTAGCGACTCCATCTACCTTGGTTTTGTCCCGTTAGGTACTGTTCTGTCTCAACAGTAACAGCACCCCACCAGCTTCACACTCCACAATCTGCCCACAACTTCCTATGCCCCAACAACTGAAGACATTAAGCCTCTTGGCTCTGCGCAATCCCAGCAAGGCTGAATCGCTCAACTGCATCACTCCTACCATGCTGAGTAGGATGACGTGGCTCTTCGTGAGCCTCTTCCGACCTCTGCGCTGGCTCGAAATGATGACACAAGTCCTTTGCGTCACTCCTTCTTTGTTGCCTTCTACTTAGAAACAACTTTGTCTCTCGGGACAATTGTTTCTACTGCAAATATTATGATTCAGTTGGTGCCTTCAGCTCTCCTATGATCTGCAATGCTCTGATACCATGTTGAAATTTCTAAGTCTAACCCGTTAGAAATTTTCCTGCACTATCTGGTTTATTTCACCTACTTGTTTAATTACTGAACAAGTTATTTAACCATATAAATACTGATACAAACACAATGTAGTCTCAACCATCAACTGAAAGAAATAGACAAACACACAAAGGACACCATTATTTTTGGACAATCATCCCCGAAAAAACCCAACTTGGGAAAACCGGTGCAGCAGTTTCGAAGGTTTTATTATTAAGCAACTTTTCTTGAGTACAACTGGGTGCTAAACTGGCTCACCCGACAGAGAAATCAATCTAGCAGTAATACCTCCCTTCGGAAGCAGATATTCGGCAAGTCTGCTCCACGAAACTCTCTCCAACACCTCTTTGAGGCTCTACGTCAGCCTACAGATGCTTTGCACTAGCTCTTTGGCCCTCTGCGTCACTCACGCATGCCCTTTGGCCCTCTGCGCAATCACTCTAGCCCTCTGCGTGGCTCCTGCTGGCTCTGCGTAGCCTTCTCTGCCTCTGCGCTAGTCTTCCGGCACTATCTCTGCCTCTCTATTATGCACTCACTGCCCCTCGCTGCAACTCTGATCACTGGTTCGATTTCTCTCAACAAACTCCGCTTCAGAAAATCGAACTGACTGATCAAATTGATGTATCTCCAACTGACCCTCAAGCCTCCTCTTATACTTTTTCTATTGAGTCTTCAATCGCTAAGATTAAATCTCTAATCAACAGCTAAGATTAGATTTGGCTTGATCCATGTCATTTAGAACCTTCTCACCTAGTTTTATATAAATACCCATTAGTATTTTTATTTTCCTAAGTTTAGACTTAGGAACCCATTAAAAATATTAATTATTTTAATATCTCTCAAACCGGGTGGAATTTCCCCAAACCATTTCTAGGTCGTGGAGATCTCATGTGCTTTAGCCTCTCCACCAACTTTCATGGCTAAAGCACATCCGATGCTACCAGAAATCAACGCAGAGGCCAAGTTGACCCATGCAAGGCACCATCAAATTAGATTGGACATATTAGATTAGAATGGCAAAACCGGTTTCAGAAATTTGAAGAAGAGAAGGCTAAGTAGAAAGAGATAAATGTTGAAAGAGGGATATAGAAGCAACTTGCCACGATGAGGGCTTCTAGATCCGTAGTAAATCCTAATGTTGATATTGAAGGCTCCTCTTCTATCCCTTCTAACAATGTTAGGGACCCTTTCTTTTATGTTCCTCCCCCCTTATGAAATCCAACCTAAAAAGAAGAAGAACATTAAAAGTTATTTACACCTCCCCCCACCTCTACCAGTGCCAATGCCTCTCAACCAAGTCAAACTTAGTGCCTCCAAATAGCCTACAAGACATCACAACTTCAACATAATCAAACTTGGGACATTTCATCGATTATGCTTAGCTTCTACTTACAATTCTGATCAGACAAGTCACAAGTGACAAGACAAATGAGACAGGAGATGCAAAGTGACAACATCTTATATGAGTACGAAAGAGCCAATCCTATAAAGAAGAGAGGAACACCACAGAAAAATATTGGGCTAAAAGTTAGCAGTGACTGGAATAGAAATTGGACCCACGACTTCTGACAAAAGGGTCTATTTTCATGTAAGATAAAGTAAAACCTTAAAGAAAATGGAAAGAGATATAATTTGTGAACTAGAAGAACGAGTGTGTAAGACACTAGTATTTAGAGTAACATGGCTGAACCTCCGAATGTAACACTTCCTCCATGTCAGATATAGGTATTTCCTTGCTTCCATAGCTGCAAATCAACATAATGAGGAAAAATATTACAGTCATCATTTCATTTCATTGATATCACTATAAACAGAAAACCATAGATGCATAACATAAACATACTACCAATATATATTCAGTCGAAGAATGGAAAAAACATACCATGCACTATATGGTGTCTCATTGGAAGTGCCATATATATTATAAAATTTTACAGATGGAGGGATCTTCGCCAAGGACATGATTTTTCGAGTTTCATTGGCCCATTTCAATATTTCACAATTAAATGGCAATGGTATCGTCACACCACCATAGATAACCTGTAGAAACCACCCTAAACATGTGAAAAACACAATTATGGATTACTAAAATGAGTTTCATAATCAGGGCCCCAAAATCAGAAAACTATTATACCCCTTGCTAGGAAGACATGTAACTTGCCCTCAAAGACACGTTAGTCTACCGCACATAATTTTCAGTTACAAACATCAAAAGGCATGGCCAAGACACAAACTTTTCTTTCTGATTGATAAAGCCATTTTCAATTCAAAATGTTTCCAAAATTCATCAGTCAGCAATGGGCCCATGATATGTAACATAATCTCTTACGGTGTTATTAACAAGAGCATCCTTCATGACATCAACATAGTTGTGTGGACCATAGCACTCAAGTCCAACTGATGAGTGGCCAAAGCTGTCATTTTTTTTTCGCCATATTTCCAGAAGAGGAGGTGAAGACCACTTGAAATCAGGGCAGGCCATTAACTCATATATTGAGGGGCATTCCACCAACTACAAACAACAACAATATAAAGTCAGCTAATTGATAAACACAGAAGTGGATGCAAATCAGATTAAAATTTAAATCCACCAAAACTATTGATAGACATTACACAAGACAGGTACCTGGTAAACACATTCAGAGGTTCACATCCAAACCCAAGAAAACTATTACTGACTACCACCAACTGTAACTGGAAGTCAAGCTACTCGTAGAATGCTTAGGATGACATAAATAAAAGTGCTAGACTCTAGTTCTGCCTTTACATAGATCTCCACGTTTTCACATACTATAAAAGAATACATACAAGTCATTTTATTTTATTGGATAAAGAATAACTACAGCACAAAAGACTCACATACATCAAATCATTTTATGAGACATGCAGAATTAACTCAAATGTTACTATCATCTCTGCATGGTGCATAGAGGACATCATGAAGATCTTCAACTGCATTGCTCCACTTAACCAAATATTGCACACCACCACTAACGCAGTACAATGACCAAAATCATAAAGGGGCTAACAAAGGCAACAACGTATCAAATCACTAAAAATAACAGAACTAACTTCATCAATTTCATTTCACTTAATGGAATGCTCGATAACAAGAGAGAGAACTCATGGAGCATCGAAGTCTATGTTTTATAAACATAAAGTTTAATGCTCCTTCGAGAAGGAAGCCGCATCCTGCTGGTTGCAGTGGGAACTTTAGGATTCAACTCAGATGGGATTCAAAATGATTATCTAGCTTTTAAATAGAAGGTGTAGAAAAAAGGCTCCATTGGAGCATAAAAGACAAACTCAAGGACAAGAAATATTTATCAAATGTTTCGGTAAAAGAATTATCCTTTACACTAAAAGGAGTAGCTATAAAGGCATGGATATTTTAGTAAATATGATAATGAATTGGACAATTCAGAAGTAATGATCAATAAATGTGTCAAGTGGTGCAGGATTTTATGCAAGAGAATCTAAGCATAATTAGTTGTGCCCCAAAAGATTGAATTTCACCACGAATAACATTGAGTTAGCTTGTGTCGCACTTTAAAGATTTGATTATATTTGTTATCCTGCTGTTTGGATTGCCCATAGTGCCCTTGAGAAAAAGGAGTCTTAGGATGGGCGACCTTTGGAAGCCCCAGTTACCTGGTGCAAGTCTTGGAGGTGATGATTGATGCTATGCAATTCATTTCACTAGTTTCAATCCCACTTCTTCACACTTGTCAGCATCACCCAACGCAATGAGTGCTAAGAGAACTATTCAAAATCATGAGAAATTGGTCAGTGGAAACTAATAGTAATGCATATGATTCACATATTCACGACTTACTCTACATAGATAATACTGAAAAATATATCTCAATTTTTGGACTACATAAGCGGCTAAGCCACTCAAAGTCTAATTAAATAATAGCTCTGACTAACTAGTTCATAAGGCACAACACTTGCTAAGGTTTTGCAAATGAAGCTAATTGTGTTTGATTGTGGGGAAAACTCCATAGTTAAGCACACTCGAGCCAAAGGAGTCTTGGGATGGGTAACAACTTGGGGAGTCTTGATTACTAGGTGCGAGTCCCAGAGGTGATTATTGATACTATGCAATTCTTTTTGGTAGTTTCAATCACACTTCTTCAACCCTGTGAACATCACTCAATGTAATGAGCACTAAGTGGACTATTCAAAATCATGAGAAATTGATCAATTGTGACTAATACCGATGGATATGGGTCATAGATTAATGACTTACTCTACGTAGATAATCCAAAAATGATATCTCATAATTTAAAATATCTAGTCTAGATAGAGTTTGTCTATGGTGTAATAGGGTCATAGAGGGTGCCAAAACCAAGTACAAGTTTCATTTTTTCCTCTATGACTTTGTTTCTTCAATCCTTACAATGTAAAACAAGACATGCATATGGTTGTCAATCGGGACTAAAGGAATTAATCCAGGAGGGGTGGCTTGAAATTTAAATGCCAGAATATGTTTCTATCTCCTCTAATGAGATTTACTCACACTTTGAGTTCACATATAGTTGTTTGGTGTTGAAAATGTAGCATTGGAAGGTCTTTTGGCTTGTGCCTTAGCCAATGAAGACCTCGAACTAGTCTTTCTCCAGCATGAATGTGAATCCATAAGATAGACTTTAGTTACGATGAGTTGATTTCTAGTTTACTGGAATGGTCATCAAGTTTGCATGCATAGTGTTGGAGCTTTAGTTAGTTGGAGTCTTCTTCAATTAGACTACAGGATGAGTTGGTAGTGATAAGTTGAATTAGAACAAGTTAAGACTTTAGTGTTGATTGGACAGAGAACGAGTTGAGTTCTCAGTTAACCCACAATCACAACTAGAGTAAATCAAGGAGGAACTCAAGCTAGTTAACTGAGAGCTAGTCCAAGTGTACCTGGGACTTGCTCCAGTTAACTAGCAAAGGAAAATTGTGACACTAGTGTGAACTGAAATTCGACTAGGCCTCCTACATGCATTGCTTTCTATCTATAAAGAGAAGGATGAAGGTGTTGTCACTCGGATTGTACAAACACCCCAACAACGGCTCAGGGCAGGGGTTGTCACTCTAATACACGCCCACTTTGTTCTAGATGTCTCCCAATAGCAGGCTATGGGGGTTAGTCCCTATGGAAATGAGATGATGGAAAGCAAGTTGGGAACCAACTTGCCCGGGAGATACAGTTCAATGGCCTAGCTACTTGGTGAAAATTTAGAAAGATTAAGGATTTGATTAGATTTAGAATTGATACCAATGTCTTATGGAGTCAAAAGTTATTTCTTATTATAAATTATGACTAAGTAACTGGATGGACAACTGCTACTTATACGATGAACTAACCTATATGAAGTGCAAGTCCTAAGATCTAGGTGAAATGCAAGGAACTTGGTTAGTTTTAGATTATATGTCTAATCTAAATGGGACCTTTCCCTTAACTTTGTCAATAAAAATCCTACAGCTAGTAAAGGGTTTTCCTAGTTGGGTTCCCTAGAATTCTTTTGTGTTTTTGGCTATCGTGTGAATGTGTTTAATTTTGTTTTATTCCACTGCAAACAAGTAAAGAAATTTTGTGTCTTAGTGAAAAGAAACTAGTTTTCATATTGTTCACTAGAGCAATTGCAAAATTTCAAGGAAATTCTACATGGTATCAGAGCTAGGAACAGAATAAAGACCAACACAAGGTGATTAATTCATCACTAGAACAATTCATCATTAGAGAAGCACCTGTGGTAGACGCAACCTTGAAGAGGACTAGCCGAAGTGAAGAAAGGGTTGTTATGTGTCTTTCTTGTGACAAGACTAGGCCGAGTTAAGGTAGAGTGAAGACCGAGTGGAAGAGGAGAAGATCTGTGTTGTTTTGGTGCATAGTTTTTGGTTGCTATTTCTCTGTATAAAAAGACGAGTATCTTTGTGATATTACAGGTAGGGTTGAGCCCTAGGTTAAGGCTGGCCTAAGGTCTCAAAGTATTGGAACACCAGTATAAAGGTGGTTGAGTGATAGCACATAAAGGAAGGCCTAGTGGAGAAGGTATAGTGCAGTTTTTTGAGGAGTTTTTGGGCCAAAATTGGAGGGTTGACATGGATTATCATCAATCCCTAACCAGGGCCTAAATTCACAGGAGTTTATGCAAAGGGTTGAGAAGGAGAATGCAAAAAGAAGTCATCTTTGTGAGGTATGTATGTGTCTTCTGTGTTGATGTAATTTGCTAAGTGGTGGTGTCCAAATTTGGTGGGCATCTTGTGTGCAAGTTGGAGGGCTATTAGAAGTTGCTTTATTTGAGCCCTAAGTGCAGCTTCTTGTGAAGGAATACAATGTTGTTAGTGGGTAGGTGTTGGAGAGCTCTCTGGAAAAGCAGGATGGCGTACCAAGGATTGAGAGTAGATCACTGTTTAGAGGAAGCATTGAACTTTGTTCCATGGAAAGGGAGGTTCATGGTAGTTTTGGAGGATAATGGGGTGGGAGAATTTATGAAGCAGGCCATACCACCACCACAAGATCCCCAACAATTGATCCAGCATGCTAAAAGTGATATCAAGGCAAGGAGGATTATTCTAGAAGGGGTTAGAGATCATATAGTTCCTCATATCCATGAGAAGAAGACAACTTATGAGATGTTCAAAACTATTTTAGAACTATATTAGAGTACCTGTGATACCAGGAAGCTTGTTCTTAAGGAGACGCTGAGGAGTATCCGAATGAGCAAGGATGAGCCCATCATCACATTTGTCAAGGTTCACTCAAGTACAAGATGAACTGGGTAGTGTTGGCATGATTGTATCTGATTGTATCTGATCATGACCTGGTGAGTTTGGCCTTACTGGTACTTCCCAATTCTTGGTATGGTTTCTAGGATGCTGTCAGTGGTAGAGAGAATTTTCCCAATTGGGAAAGGTTTTGGACTGACTGCGTTTAGGAAGAGATCCAAAGTGGGACTAGAGATGGCAGATCAATTACGACAATGGAAGAGGAGAATCTTTCCCTGGCAGGTAAGGCCAAGGGCAAGAAGGGCCAAGGAGAGGCCAAGTCTAGTCAAAAAGGCAAGAAGAAGAATCTAAGCAAGATCAAGTGCTTCCATTGACATGAGTTCAGACACTATACCACTAAGTGCCCTAAGAGGAAGGAGTCTAATAAGGATCATGTAGTTGAATCAGCAGAGGTAGATGCATTTTCTACCTAGTTAGAGAAATATTTCACATCGATTGCTTGCATGGCAAGCTCAGCAAATTGCAGTATATGGTATATTGATTCAGGATCATCCTTCCACATAACCGAGAACAAGAAGAGTTTCAGCCACCTAAAGGAGAAGGACATGCAACTTCAGATTGAGCTATTAGATGATGGTTAGTATGCAGCTAAAGAAGTTGGTACTGTCAGTTTTCAAAGGGAGTCAAGTAATCCTCATCATCTCAAAGATGTTCTTTATGTTCCAACACTGAGGTAGAATCTTGTTTCAGTAGCTACCCTTGAGGGCAAGGGATATGATATCATCTTCAGCAGAGGTAAGGCGTACCTCCAACACTTAGCTTCTAGATGTAAGAAGCAGATAGGTGTGAGGGTGAAGAATCTCTACAAGTTGCAGGTAGAGACTGTTGAATTTTCTGGATCTTGGGTCTAGGATAGAATCTTAGAATCTCTGACGCTACCAAACCAAGAATCTCAACAAAACTCCCTTGCACAGCGGAATATAAACAATAGTAAATTACACATGCACAGAATATGGACAATTTGTACAATTTTTAACCCATATTCATTATATTAATCCAACTAATATAATACAACAGTCTAGGGCTCCCGTACTAGGGATAATGGCCCTCATACGTCCACTAGTACAAGATACAAACTTGGGCTTCGTGTGAGTACATTGACGATCAATCTGCCCTCAACAAGATACTCTGACCATCTGGCTGATGAAGTCGACTCTCTGAACTCCCCTCGGTCGTACCCTATAACTGCCTGATCCTTCAGCTCCCAATCTGTGGCTCCTGCTTCTATCAATGCTCCAAGTCCATCTAGCCACTGAACCTCGACTATCAATCTGCTCACTAGTTGATCGTTCATCAATCAACGCATCAACACATTAAGAGTCTTGTCAAGTTGTTCACAGCTCCACTTGTGAACACCTCTCGATCTGCCCACTAATGCTCCTCATCTACTCAAGCACTTTAGCCCACTATGGTCTTCCTACGTTGCTCTGATGAAGACAAACATAGGGCATGGAGGGTTGCCACCTATCACTGCAAGGTGTCCATCTCCCACAATGAACACGGCCTAGGAGGAGTCGGAGGACTACCCATCATCTGCTGTAGAAGTCCTTCTCCTCACACACGTCTAGGGCTCCTCAAACTGCTCCTCTGGTTCGTCAACCCTTGAGCTTGACAACTACTTTGTCCATCAAGGTGTTGCACACCGAGCTCCAACTTGGACACTATCACAATGTCCTCTAGCAGACCATCAGTGCCCAATCCAAGTTCACACTTGGTCCACTCTCACGCTGCCCTCCAATAGTCCACAAGTGACCAAGTGAACGTTGTAGCATCTGCACCTAGTTAGGGCATCCTCACACCTAGGAGACCCTTACACACGGTTCCCCATAGACTTCTCCCCATTTGCCCTTTGCTCTACAATAGAGGAGCTATTGCACAAATCTGGGCCCCAATGTACTACTGCAACATCTACCCATTGATTAGGGCATCTGACAGTCCAAGTCAACCCAATCACTTGGTTGCTACAGTGTTCCAAATCTAGTCCTCTCCTAGGACATCCTCCAACTAGCATCCAACTGTATCTTTAACTCGTTGTTGTCTCCTTGTCCTTGATTTATGTGTATGTATATGCAGTGTTGAAAATATTGGTATCAGCAAAATATCGACGAGGGTCTTGTAAACATCTTATCGGCAATATCGGCAAATATATCAAAAAATATCGGCAAACATAAAAAATCAATTTTTTTCATATTTTTAAACATAGACGATATTTTCAAAATATGGCAATATTTAGCCAGTATTTTCAAAATATCGCAATATTTTGCCGATATTTTGAAAATATTGCGATATTTTGAAAATGGAAAATATCGCGGTATTTACTCGACGATGTATCATTTTGCCAAAAATATCACGATATTTTCAAATATCACAGATATATCGGCAATATTATCAACACTAATTATCAAGGTATATCACTGGTTAGGGCAACACAACAGCCCTAAAACACAGCTCCAAAACTACTATTTCCCTTGTCAAATGTGTCACCTAATCTGTTGTCCCTCCACAAGGCTCTCAAAGATCTCGGATTGTTACAGCGTTTTAGGGTTGCTTCAAACCACAACGAAACTACTTGTTGAAGCCTCCTTTACCCCTTTACAAGTTGTATTCTTCCTGTAGAGGTTGCGGCCTACAAAGAGCCTTCTCAACAGGGCTTCATAGCCCTCAACACTCCACCAATCACCTGCTGTAAGCTACAACAGTCTACGGCCTACTTGTAGCAGAGATCCCATCAATAAACACTGAAAACACAGTGTTGACAATATCGCCAATATTCTCAAATATCGCGATATTTGCGGGGAGATGAGATATCGCAGAGGAAATATCGTGATATTTTGTCTCCTCAAAAATATCACGATATTTCCAAAATATTGGCAATATCTCGGGAAAATATCGTGCTACAATGCAAAATATTGCCCATGCATAGAAAAAATTCCCATCACGGCTAGAAAAGGTCGATTTTGTTTTTTTTTCATTCATTTTCATTTATGATTGCTAGAGAAGGAAGGGGAGAGCTATGTGCTTGCTGCCAAGGAGGATTTGAGTGTTGAATAGCCATTATCGCCACCAACAACGAAGATTTTGTTGATCTAAGATTGAAGAACAGTGAGACAATTTCATTTCTTCCATTAACAGGGTTGTTTAATAAACCCCTATGTTAATGAACTTTTTTATAGTTTTAGGATTGTTCTTGCTTGCCTATTTGCCTACAAACATTTTGCTTGTTTTCTTTTTCCATTTGCTATGATTTTCATGCCCATGAGAAAATGCAAGGGTTTTCTCCATATTTGGACAGCAAACACCATTTTTTTTTTTAACTTTCAAATGCAACCTCTTATTGTCATTTATGGTTTTTCATTGAATTCACATTGCAAATAATGTAGCAAAAATATTATTTTGTAAAATGAGGTGGTTATTACTTATTAATTCCAAATTTTTTTTTGGTGCCCTAGGTTTGAGTTAGCTCACTACAAAATTCAAATATGCCAAAAGCCTTGGACCCATTTTGGGAGTATGGGGAGCCTAATGGTGGGACAAATCAGGCATATTTTACATGCAAATTGTTTGGGACCAGAATGACAGGAGGGGTTACACGATTGAAATACCATCTAGCTAGACTCACTGGACATGATGTTGGGATTTGTACAGTTTCTAATCCAGAGCTTATACAAAAAGCTCTTGAGACAATTGATGAAAAAGATAGAAAGAAGGAAGAGATAGAAAGAAACAAGGTTGAACATGCAGGTAGATCTTTCGGGATATCTTCTCTTGATTTTGATGTTGAGGGTAGTGGGAGGGGCTCCACAGCATCACATGCTACTGCTAGTGCGAGGTCATCATTTTTTGTTCCACGAACAGGACATGGATCACCACCTGGCATAAAATCACTTGTTAAAAAAAAGGAGAAGCAAGACGCAGATAGAGTCATGGGGAGGTGTCTTTTCTAAAGAGACTTACCTCTCGGCATCACCAAAACCAATCCATTTTGGCAGCCCATGTGTGATGTTATTGTTGTTGTGGGCCCAGGGTACAAAAGTGCTACATATGAGGAGTTGCGGGGACCAATTCTTCAAGTAGAAAAGCAGGACATCAACTCTAGATTGGCAAAGTTGAAAAAAACATGGGAAGTTACTGGATGCACAGTGATGTCTGATGGTTGGACAGATAGGAAGGGTAGGACCAATGTTGCACGAAGTGGGGACGTGGAAGCATCATTTTCCAAAAATCTAGGAAGCGAAGCATCTGCTATATATATATATTTGCATTTATACTCGAAACAAACATCCCAAATACCAAATTAGTAGTAGAAGACATGAAAACATGCATATTTTTGCATAAATCAAGATAGATATAACATCCATTGTACATTAATGATTAATTATTCGAGCATCAACCATCTAGAATCTAGATTCTTCTCCT
>APFE030142730.1:41794-53795 GCA_000404065.3 Pinus taeda | reverse complement strand
GGGGGGGGGGGGGCGCTTCATGCAACATTGGGTAGGACCCTTCTAAATCTCTTGGTACATTGTCCTCAAGGTACCATGTTTATTAAACCAATGGATGCATCAGAACATATCAAAGATGCAGCAACGATATGTGAGTTGTTAGATGGGTTCATTCAGGTGATTGGTGTGCAGAATGTGGTGCAAGTCATAACAGACAATCAATGAATTATGTGTCTACCGGCAAGATGCTTATGGAGAGGCATCACACATTGTTCTGGACTCCGTGTGCAACACATTGTCTCGATTTGCTGCTTGAGGATATGGGGAAACTCTCCTTCATTAAGGAGGTGGTTGACATGGCTAGGAGCGTCCCCAAGTTTATATATAACCATGCTTTTGTTCTTAGCCTCGTGAGGAAGTTCACTAGAAACAAGAAGTTGTGGCATCTTGTGATCACACGTTTTGCCACAAACTTTATTGCTCTTCAGTCTTTGCTTCGATGTCAGTTCGAGTTGAAGCAAATGTTTGTGTCTGATCACTGGCGTAATTGTAGATACAACAGGAGACAAAACGAGAAAGCCATTGCAAAAATGGTGTACTCTGAAACATTTTGGCGTGGAGTAGAAGAACCATGCTCAGTTAGTGAACCTATAGTAAAGCTTCTCAGATTGGTAGATGGGGAGAACCCTGCAATGGCTTATTTGTATGAGGCCATGGATAGGGCCAAGGAGGCCATTCGTTCTTATTATGCAAACAAGGGTTCTGTTGGCCTTGATAGGCATATGATGTTATGGGATGTGATTGATAATCGGTGGACAAGGATGCTTCATCAACCCATTCATGCAGCAGCACTCTTCCTCAACCCCGCATTTTCATACAAATGCATCTTTAATTTTGATGGCAAGGTGATGGAAGGGCTCCATTCCTGTATTCATAGGATGGTACCTGATCCTGAGCTTTGTAGCAAAATCAATCGCGAGATACAATTTTATCTGGATTGTGTTGGCCTATTTGGCTTTGATGATGCTATTCGAGAAAGGACCCTCTTCATGCCACGTAAGTGACAAGTCATCACTCATTAGAAATTAGAATTTTCAATTTAGAATTTCCTTACTTATAACTCTATTTTTTTTAAATTCAATTATGTAACTTTTATTTGAAAGTTCAATTATGTTTTAAGTTTTTGAATTTTTTATTTCTTTATTTTGTTGTAGATATTTGGTGGCGAAGCTATGGTGCAAGGGCACCAAATTTGCAAAAATTGGCCATAAGAATCTTGAGTCAAACATGTAGCTCTTCAGGGTGTGAGCGTAATTGGAGTGTATTTGAGAAAATACACGCAAAAAAGCGCAACAAGTATAACTTTGAGCTCCAACCTTCAGTTCAGCAATTACACTTATTGTAATTTTTAATTTTTAATTTATGACCTTCAAGTGTCAAGAGTCAAGAGTCAAGACTCATTAGTATTTTTGACACTCTTACAGGTTGGAGTTCGCACGCCTCAATGATTTAGTGTATGTGCATTACAACATCCAACTTCGAGTGAGGCAAATAGAAGCACTAACGGATCCAAATGCCATTTCCTTAGACAATATTGATGTATTGTCTCAGTGGAGGGTGGAGTCTGAGGAGCCCATCTTGGAGGAGTCACCTTCATGGTTAGAGCCAAATGATCCATTAGAACAGGGGTAGCAAGAGGAGGAGGAGGAGGAGGACACTGTGGGAGCATCAGCATCAACACCATTTGCTATAGATATAGGACAGCACAACTCCATACCTAGCACTCATTATTTGACATTAGGTGCAGAAGCAGGGCTAGGGCCTTCTACTACTAGGGGCAGGACTGGCAAATAGCCCATCATGTTTTCTCGTAAAAGGGGGAGAGGGCAGTGATTTCAGATAGATAGCTACTAGTTTTATTTGTTTTGCTACATATAACTCATGATGATGAGATACTTTTATATATGTGATGTTATTTGGTATTGGTTCTCCACATTTGAGTCCTTGATTGGACAATTATCAAGGATCAGAAGGATTTGGTATTACCTTTGATGTATCATTTCTATTTGACATCATATATATTAGTGCTTTCTTCATATTTATGTGCCAATGTGTTTATTTCATGTTGTTATTGCTTTATATGTTTAAAAGTCTGAAGAAAAAAAAAGAATATATTATGCATTTTTTATGCTTGCCGATATTTTCGCCAATATTGCCAATAAAATGTTTTCTGGACCCTCGCCGATATTTTTCCCTTTCTTGACCTGCCCTTTCTTGGGTGCTGCACTAGTATGTTGGGTTTTGGGCTTATTTCTAGCCCTCCAAACAGATCTACATCCCCTCACAACAGTGATCTAGGGTTGTGACCTTCAATCTAGTTTTGCGACTCCCTTTCAAGATGACAACCATCCACCAAGACACCTAAATGCAGCCCAAACAAGTCCATAATATTCCCTTTCACTTCGCCCTCCTGCGAGGTAATCACGGCACTAAAACAGTCATGGATAAGCCCTACGCATAGGCTTATCCTCCTTTGTTCGGCTGCTCCTTTACCTACGGCCTAAGACAGAAGGTCCTCCCTTTTCAACAAGCTCTTTTTCTCTCTTCAAGTCATGCGTTGCTCTCAAAGGATGTCTTTAAGTGCCCCCCATCACCTTCCTTTTATACACATACGAAGGGCTTCTCCATACCGTTATGCTAGTGCATTGTACAACTATCTCAAGGCTTAATGTCACCAAGCCGACCTAGACCAACATGTGTAAAACCCAATATTGACTTCAAAAATGCATATCTCTATTTCTACAACTCAGAATCGGATGATTCTTGTTGCTTTAGAAACGTCTCGCCGAGAGCTATCATCCTCATCCATCACATGTCAAAATGTGCTTATGGTTTTGGCCCAAATCTCGATGAGTGCAAAACCCCAAGTTGGGGTTTCATGCCTACTTGTGGCGCTTTGCCCTCCAATCCCCGAAACCTAGGGCTTGGAGTACTTCCCAAGCTACACAAAAATCAACAACGACAGGTGCAACCTTGAGAAACAAGAAAAGGAGAGCTCAGAGTTGAGAAATGGTGATTGAGAGAGAGCAGGATAGAGCTCTCAAGATGGAGCCTCAGCCAGTATCTCAAATTGAGCCTAAGCTAGTTGGCAGTTGGACTGACTAGTAGGATGATGAGGAGCATAGCCTAGGGTGAGTGGAGATAGCCACTCAGTCAATGACTTCCATTATAGGGAGAGTTCGAGCCAATTGAGCAAAGGATTTGTTTTAGAGCGATCAAGAAAGAGTTCGATCTTCTACTATCACCTTCAACCAGAAGAAGCGGCCATAGAGGAACACAAGGTACATGGCACTTATGACTAAAGTGATGGACTCGCAAAGCATGGTGGAAATAACAGGTCTTCATATCAAGTTTCGCAGAAGAAAGTAGGGAAGTCTTCTAGTTCAAAGGGAGCAGCTATCGCAGTGGAGAACATGGTAGTGTTGGAGACAGATCCAGATGGACGAGGCTCTTCCAGAACCACCTTGCTCGTTAAGAGGGACTGTTGAAAAGTAGCGAGTGAAGGTCTTCTTTGACTTGTGCCTTCGTCAAAGAGACCACAAGCAGTTTGGTCCTGTCCTTAGCATGCACAAGTTCCTATAAGTTAGGACGAATTCCCAAAAGTTAGGACAAGTTCTTAAAAGTTAGGATGAGTTCCAAAAAATTAGGATGAGTGCATGAAGCAGTTTAACTCATGCGGTTAGTTGGAGGCTCAATTGTTTGTCTCCTAGTGCGAGTTAGAAGTCTAAATGGTTATTTGTGGCAAGGACAAGTTACATGAGCCAATTAGACTCAGTTAACTAGTCAATCACAAGACCAAGTTCTAAAACTATACTTGCCAGATTTAGCATAGGCGAAAATCTTATAAGTAGGACGAAGGCACAGAATTGATTCATTGTTTTGTGAGCACGAGTTGGTGAGACAAGACAATAGAGAGCACGAGTTCTGTGTGTGAACTAGCAGAGGTAGGAAGAGCGTGAAGGAGAGGTCTATACGCAGTGTTTGGCAAAGAATATTCTTGTTGGTATAAGCTAGGAAATAGGAGGAATTTCTAGAGGCAGCACAAATATTTAGGAGATAAGGACAGGGTTGTTGCAAGCAGGTTTCAGCTAAGTGTCAACAATGAGAACAACTGTGTTCTCTAGTGAAACAATTTGCCTTGTAACAACTAATTCTATTTTCTCAACTTTGTCAATAAAATTTCTATAGCTAGCAGAGGGTTTTCCCAGTTGGGTTCCTTAGAAAAAAAAAAATTGTGTTTTGGCTATCGTGTCACTGTGTTTAATTTTGTTCTATTTTGTTGCAAACAAGTAGATAAATTTTGTCTTTTCATGGAAATAAACTAGTTTTCATATCGTTCATTACAGCAGTTGCAAAATTTCAAGGAAATCCTACAATTTATCTTAGGTTTTCCATTTTACTTCGCTGCATTTTTTATTTTAAAGTTGCAGATTTAGTTCCTTTGCAAATTTCAAACATTTATTAGCCATCACGCCCTCAAAAGCCAAGGATACCACATGGGCTCATTGTGATATGATTGATGGCAAAATAATCTGCAAATATTGCCAAAAATCTGTTGGAGGAGGGGGTATTCATAGGTTGAAACAAAACTTGGTTGGGATAAGAGGCCAAGTAAAACCATGTAAAGCACCAAATGAAGTGATAGGGCATATTATGGCAAATTCCTTGAGAGATTTTAGAAGTTTGAGGAGCATAAGGCTTGGAATAAGGCTATCCAAGAACAAATTGCAAGGAAGAAGGAACTTTTACAAGCCACGAGAGCAGGAGGTTGTGAATATTTTGAGGTTTAAAACTACTCTTTTATCCCTTCCAGCGATGTCCATGACCCCTTCCATTATGTTCCTCTTGCTCTTGGGTCTTACAATCAAGGCCAACAATCTAAAGGTAAAAAGAGTATGAACATCAAGAGTTATTTCACAATGCCCCCAACCACTGCCTCTGCCAATGACACTTCCTCCCAACCAAGTCTAACTCAACCCACTTTAGATAACTACTGGAAAACACAATGAAAAGACGTTGCTTTTCTATATATTGTTAGATGGCGGTATGATGCAAATATCTCATTTAATGTTGCTTTCTCACCTTATCACCAAGCTATGTGGAACTTTGTTACATCTGTAGGAAAGGATTTCACAGGCCCTAGTATGCATGACTTGAGGGAAGTCTTTCGCAAAAAGAGATTTTTTGCATTGAAGAATATTTGACCGAGTATCGAGAGTCATGTGCCAAAACAGGTTGTTCCATCATGTCAAATGCATGGACCAATGTAAAGAACCACACTATCATTAATTTCCTTGTTTCTTACCCTCAAGGAACCATGTGTTTGAAATCAATTGATGCATCTAATAGAGTGAAGGATGCAAACCTTTTATTTGATCTTTCGGATGAGATGATTAAGAGAGCGGGGGAGGAGGATAGTGTGCAAGTCATCACAGGTAATGCCTCAAACTATCTTCTTGGAGAAAAGATGTTAGTCTCCAAATATAGGACCATATTTTGGACTCCATTTGTTACACAATGCATAGACTTCATGCTTAAGGACATACTAGCAAAGTCGAGTGGGTAAAGAACATTGTAGAGCATGCCAAGTCTAACATGAAATCATCTACAACCACTCATGGGTATTGAGCCTAATGAGGAAAAACATTGGGAGAAAGGAGCTTGTTAGGCCTGCAATTACGAGATTTGCAACTCACTTCCTTACATTTGGAATTCATCTCGATGGACTCATAAGAAAGATGGAAAAGACACGAAAAAGAAAGTTTTTGACAAATATTTTTGGAAAAAGTCTGCAGAGGTTGTGAAAATTGTTGAGACCCTCGTTAAGATGTTATGACTAGTGGATGGGGAAAAATTGGCCATGGGCTACATCTATGAGGCTATGGATTAGGCAAAGGAACAGATATGGGTAGCCTACAAGGATAGAGTAGGTAAATATGGGCCTATTTGGGAGATCATTGATAATAGACGGAACAATCAAATCCGTTGTCCTATACATGCAACCAAGTATTTCCTGAACCCAAAGTATCATTATAAAGCTTAGTTTAGAGAAGATCACACTAGGGAGACCAGAGATGGGTTGTATGATTGCTTGAAGCACATGGTCCGTCGTAATAATCCAACTAGTTGGAAATGCATAAAAAAATATGTCTTTTCAGTAAGGCCTCAAGTACCTTTGGAAAAAACTTGGCAAAGATGGCAAGAGATGTGGATCAACCAGGTAAGCAATTCCAATTTGTTTTTTTTTCAAAGTTCAATTGTTTACAATTCAAACTGTAAATACTTGCTTTTTCAACCAAAGGCAAACTTAGAATCTAAATTGTTGTACAATGAACTAACTAATGTCTTTGTATTTGCAGCGCATTGGTGAGAGTCATTTGGAAACCAATGTCCTCAATTGCAAAAGTTTGTAGTTACAATCCTCAGCCAAACTTGCAGTGCTTTTGGTAGTGAGCGCAACTAGTCTATTTTTTAGCGAATCCACAAAGAAGAGAAACCGTTTGGAACAAAAACAGTTAAATGATCTCGTCTTCATGCAGTACAACCTTCGACTAAGGCACAACTAGTTGCTGAATAGAAGACCTAATCAAGGTATTTTTTAAGAATTAAAATATTATGCTTTAGTATTATAGGTTACTATTTTGGTTTGAAGAGTCATACATACAGAATGTAGGTGAATATTCAATAAAAAACATGTAATTTGCTATTAAAATTGGTATATTTTTTGCGAATATAATCCATTTAATCATATATAAGCAAAAAATAGGCGATTTTTTAACCAAATGGGCAAATTTTTTTCAAAAAACATCCAAAAAATAATTAATTAGCAAAATTTCGCCCCTAAAATATTCTTTGGACTTGATCTAGATCCCATTGGATTGGATGATATTGATCAAACATCAAAATGTGTGGAGGAGACTCAACCAGCTGAGTTTGATGTTGATTTTGATATTGATGCCATGGAGTTAGGGGGGTTGATCTGAATGCAGATCTGGTAGTGCCAATGGAACCAAAACCAATAGCTAAATCAAACAAAAACAAACAACCAATGGACTATGTTGTCACCTAAGATGTACACCTAGATGTGGAAAAAGTTTCTAACCTCACAAGGAATAGTCTTTATGGTGCAATGCTCAAAGTAGGGGTTGTCACCTATTCCCTACTCACTCTGTTTAATCTCTCTCCTAAGTAAGCTAAGGGGAGTAGCCCCTAAAGGATGAAAAACTTGTTGAAACAACAAGTCTAGGAGACTAAGGGCAAGGCAATACCTCTCTAGATAACTTGAATTAAGATTGATTAGCAAGTCAGATTATTATTGAGCAATGTGAATGTTAAAGATAGATTTAATTAGATCAGTATGACACTTAAAATGATATAAAAGTGAAAGACCAATGCCTTAATAAAAATGCTCAAATCACAATACTTGTAAAATAAAGGATTGATGGTCCAAGCTACAAGATAGGCAATGTTGCAAGACAAGGTTAGTACAAGAGATCAACAGATTATAAGCAACTAGAAATATGAGCAATAAGACCTGAGATGTAACTTGCAAGTAAAGAAATCTTGTACTTTAAATAAAGATGCTTGAATGTGATATGGTATTGAAGAGACAACAAGCATAAAATTTGATAAGTACAAGAATATAAAGTAAAGCTTGCAAAGAAATAATTAACCCACAATTCTAATTACAATAATCAATTGAAAGAGAAAGTTAGATGAATGAATGGATGCAAGACTAGACTGTGTGATGCAAAGTCTTGGTTAATTTTTAATTATATGCCTAAACTAAGGGTGAATGTCTTCACCTCAATTGTCAAAACTTGTCTTAGAACAAGGTTGTTGGAAAAAGTGTTGGGGAAGGAGGCTAAGGCCTCATTAACAATACCTACCCAAGGCTTCTAGCAACCCAAGTGTCTCCATTCCTACAAGGGCTCGGCCACAAGGGAATTGCAAGGTCACTCGTTTTAACCATTGTTTAAGGGTCAAGCTTCTTAAATTGAATGGTGGAAAAGGTTGTCCTAAACTTTCTATCAACCAAGCTTATGCTTGGAGGTACATATAGAGGATGAAAATCTAGATCTAAAATGCAAATGCTAATGCTTCAATGAGATCCAATTATGACAAGATGCTTCAATAAAGGAAATGTCAATCCACTTATAATCAAGATTTATGATGATCACTTAGAACACAAGATTATAATTATCTTATGGCAATAACTTAGGAAGTAATTTAAGATTACCCAATGAAACAAGAGAAATCAAAGAGATGACAATAGATCAAGATGTTGATAACTCAAATGCCTTTATTTAAAAGTGCATCTTAAGATGTTCTTCACTTCTATTGTATTGTGACAATTGAAACAAGTGAGAATTATATGATGAAAATACAAGGCAATGATGGCAAATGAGATTGCTAACAAGAAAATAGAGAGACTATTTTTAAATAGATGACAAGAGCAATAAGATATGCAACTCAAGAGATTAGATCTAAGCTATGATGACAATGAAAATCCAACTAACAAAAAGAGAGCAAGAAGAGGATTAGTAATCAAATCTAAGACTGATGCAAAAGAAAACAAAACTAAGAGCATGAAAGATCCTCCCTTTTAAATAAGGAGGGGGATACCATGGGATCGAATCCCAAGCTCCCTTCAAGAGCAAGATCACTTTTATTATTAATTACAAAGAGAGACCCTTAGACAAAGAGAAGGGCTCTTCAAAACTTAAGGAGGTTTACAAAAAATGAAAAGAACCTTACAACAACAAATCTCTCCTCAAGTCTCAATGGATCAAAGAAGAAGCTACAAGTCAATACATAATAAAACTTTAATGGTAAACTCCTCAAATGACTTTCTCTAAGCCTCTAATAGCCCAAAGCCTTGATGAAAATAAAACTTCAGAAATCCCACGGCCTTGCAAGGAGGAAGGCTAAAAATTTCAATTAAATTTTATGATTTATTTGCAAAAGAAATAGCCCTAAACCCTTAAAAGAATTCGGCTATCTCTCAAGGTAAAAGAGTTCAGATCTTAGAATGGACAGCCTTCCTTGAGCCCTCGGCTAGGAGAGAAAGGACCTCCAAAGCCTATAGCTTTCCCCAAAAAAATAACCTCAAAAGACTAGCCTCCCAAGGTTAACTTCTAGTCAAAATTTTGATGGAGAAACCCTTCAAAACATATCGATTTTTTCAGCAAAAAATTCCAAGGGTTAGTTACTTGACACCAAAAGCAAGATCAGACCCTAAAGGCCTCAAGGCTAGGTAAAATAATGCCAAGAAGACTAGTGGCTAGACTAAAAATTTTCAATCAAATTTTACAAGCCAAAAAACCATTTTTCTAAATGAAAATCCTTCTTTTAAGAGGCTAGAGAGTCCTTTATGCTTGCGGCCCTGAAGAGAGAGGGTTTGAAAGCTAGACGACTCTCACAAAAATGATTTGTTGCACTGAAAACCCTAGTCATCTAGGCTACGCGAGGGTTTGGCCTCTAAGAAATCAATTTTGTTTTGATCTTTGAAACAAATTCATCTACAAAACAAATCCAAACCAAAGCCCTTGTCTCTCTCTCTTCAAATTTGCAGGGAAACAAAGAAGAAAAACCCCAATTCAATATGTATACAAGATGAACAAAATAATATACATGGTTAGAAGAAATATATATACAAAATCTATTTACAAATTTACGATAGCTAGATCAAGGAATATGAGTTCCTTGATTAACAAATAATGGCTCTTAATAGCAGATTGATTCAGTTAAAGCAATATTGCACGACTCGTACTCGTATAAGACTTGTAACGGCATTGACTCGTCCACTCGTATAAGACTCGTCAAAATACAAAAAAAAACTTAAAATATGGTAAATTTTAAGCACAAGAAAGAAACTAATGACAATTCCAATCCTTATAAGTTATAAATACAACAATATATGAAATAATTCATAACATCTCATATCTATAAAAGTACAACATAACATATTCGATTTTTGTAAGAAAAACATTTAGATACTGAATAAGAAAAGGACTCATGATTCCATAATTAAAATAAAAAATGTCAGCAAGTTCAAAATTCAAATACATATGTCATAAATGATAAATGATTGTCTCATAACAATCTTGAGTCTCATCACTCATGGACGACCACGCCTACAAAAATCCCTCGTGGAGCTAGTTCTAACATCGGAAGGCTGAAGCAACTATGAGGCAGGTGTATTTGGAGTCTCCAATTGAGATGGAAAACTAGAGAGATTCTTAGTCTCTTCATCAAGCCAACTCAAATCAGGACCTCCTCCTCCACAACCCAATCAGACTCCAAATCAATAGTATCCAATAAAATTGGATCTGTATCCTTTGGTTGCACTTGTTTTGTGAGCATTCGAAGGTTGTAATTGATGAAAACCAATGTCTCCAACCTCCCATGCTCCAACCTGTTTCTCTTTTTGCCGTGGATGTGCTCAAACACTGACCAATTGCGCTCACAAGAAGAAGCACTGCAGGGTTGACTCAAAACTCTGATGGCAAATTCTTGTAATTGTGGTGCCTCAAGGCCACAATCTATCCACCAATGACCTACAAAAAAATAACAACAAAGATTATCAGTTTGCAATGCCAAACATATAATCGAGAACTAGCAAAATTACAAGCTAATTTCTAACAATTTGCACTTACATGGCATTTTCTTGTCCTTGAGACGTTGACTTGAGCTGAATCCAAACATGCCAGATGCTTCCTTGTACATATCTCGTTGTATGTTGATTTTGTCCTGAATATCTTGATCCGGGAACATCTTCTCAATGCATATCATGACACCTCTCATCACCTCGGGATCTCTTTGAATGCTAGACCCCTCATTATAGAATAAGCTTGGATTGAGATATGCTCCTGCTGCATGCAATGGTGAATGTAGTTGCATGTCCCACCTGGACTTGATAATTTTCCATATAGGGAGATATTTACATTCATTTCCCTTATAGAAAGTCTTGATGGCCTCTTTGGCCCTGTCCATGCCCTCATAAATATATCCCATTCTAGGTTTCTCTCCATCCATCAATATCAAGACTTTCAAAAGGGGCTCAGTGAAGCTGACAATCTCAGTGACTTTGTCCCACAAACTATCAGCAAAGATAGATGTTTTCACAGACATTGCTTCTGGGTTTGTGCTATCTTTCCAAAATACCCATTGCTAGCTACAAAACGTTCTTCTCAAAGCTTGGTACTCACACAAAAGGCTTTGGAGGGAAAGAAAGTTTGTAGCAAACTGTGACAGTTGGGCAACTAAGCTAACTCCATGTGAATTCTCCCTCATAAGGTTCAACACCGAAACATGATTATAAATATACTTGGTAATTTGCTTGCATTCTTGCACAACATCTTGCACCCACTCCAACTTCCCAATGTCCTCTAGCATCAAGTCTATGCAATGGGCAGTGCATGGAGTCCAAAAAATGGTGGGATATTTGGCACAAAGCAACCTGCAACCTTCTAGCTGCCACATAATTTGTTGCATTGTTCGTGATTACTTGGACAACATTTGCAACCCCAACTTCCTCCACCACATCAGCCAACAGTGAAAAAATCAAATGTGCATCTTTTACATTTGCAGATGCATCAATGGATTTTAGGAACATGGTTCCTTTAGGGCAAGCTACAACAAAATTTATTATTGTTCCACCCCTCTGATCTGTCCACCCATCAGACATAATTGTACAACCTGTAAATTTCCATGAGTTTTTAATGCTCTCCAATTGTTCCTTGACACACTCAAGCTCCTCATCTAGCTCTTTCCCCCTAAGTACATTATAAGATGGGCCTTTGTATCCAGGGCCAGCACTCGCAATGGCATCCACCATGGGCTGATAAAAATAAGATTTTGCACAGTTGAATGAAAGATTGTTATGGTACCAAAACCTCCTCACTGCCATGTCTGCCTCCTTCCTCTTCTTTTCATTGAAATTGTCCAAGGTTGGTTGAGA